>JAPYZM010000021.1:0-80493 GCA_030522845.1 Psyttalia concolor | reverse complement strand
TATATCACTCGCCTTCGGCTCGTGATATAAACCTCCCACTCGCCCAAAACCATTTTTTTTCACTTGTTACGAAATATACTATTTCATCACGCTGTGTCGAAAAAGTACTTTTCCGACACATTGAGATGAAAAATTATTTTCCCAATTTTTTTACAGGAGGAGTTGGATGCGTAGACTGTTAGGGGGATCATTGTTGCCATCATCTTCGTATTGTTGACATGTGTTGTCGCTATTCGGAGCCCGCAACTCCTGACGTAATAAATTTCGACAAACTGAGCTGTCGGATTTATTATTTGTGTCACAGAAATAAAATATCACACAGAGTTCAATGAAATGCCGTGGTGGGCCTGCACTAGACATTTACCAAAAAATCAATAAAAAATCTAGCGAATTCGTGGGGACATTTTATTGGTACTCAATAGGGGTTCCATTGCAATTCTATTGAAAGAAGCCTACGGATTCCAGAGTAAAATTTTGTTAGGGAAAAAATACGTATGGAGATATAGAGTAATCTAGTAGAAGATAATTGAATCCTGGAAAAAAAATCTCCGTTGCTTAATTTTGCTTTAAAAAATTAGTTCAAAAAATTTTAAGGGAGTTTTGAAATACCATCGACCGGTGGGCATTTGGAAGAAACAGTACGCAGCATTGATGATCGGTAAATACATAGATAGAAACTATTGGTAATGTAATTGTATTTTTTTTGCGCCGATCTTATGTTTTTTTGTGATCAATATTATTGATTGTTTACAGATATGGTATCGTAATAAATGGAATGTCAATATCAATACGTTTTGTTTGTGCTTTCGAATTTTCGTTGGCTGATTATTCCCTAATATTTATTTTTGATTTTCGAATTGACTCGATGAAATCAAGAGTTTTTTTTTTCAGGTTTGAATTGTTTCGGATTATTTTCACCAGGATCAATAAATCATATGGAATCAAATGATAGATAAGTGGCTAGTACCTAAATTTTTCGTTTGTACAAAGAAAAGAAAATTTTTTGGAAGTACTAAATCAATTTTGTGACCAGAAATGTCGACTTCAGTGTATTCTTTCCGCGATTGGCACAATAAAATTATTTAAAATTATTTTCAAAGACAATTGTCTTGGCATAATCGAGATTTATTGGTTTGGTCTGAATGTGTTGGAGAGTCAAGTGTCTTACCCATATCCCTGAAACTCCGGTCCAAGATATGACAGGAGGTCCTTGTGGAAGTCTGGTTTTATGACAACTCCATCGACACTCGGTCCAAATGCACTCAGGAAGGATGGAGGCTCCACGTCAGCTGACATGAGACGATCGAGTCTTGTATCACGCAGACAGTCAACGATCAACTCGTGCTCCTTGAGTAGGTCAGTTGGCACTGTGCAGTTTACGGCTTTGGCTAGACGTACTGCGTACGTTACTGGATCGTCCACAACTGCCCACGAGGATAGGGCACTTCCGGATAGGAGAATTGCACGCTTGAATAATCCTGTAATGGAGACATGAGGGGTGAGAAAATTCAAGGGAATTTATTCTGCAATTAAAAAAAAAATCTTTTTTCGAGATTTTGAAGATTTGTTTTGTGCTCAGGTTTTCAAGGAATGATTTCCTAGTTCCAGATATTTAAAACCTAAAATATATTTTTTAAATTGATAATTTTTCTATTTTTTAATAAATGTGAAGAAAAATATTTTTCTTTTACTTTTCTTGGCCATTCAAAAATTTTTGCGAACTGTGAAAATTACAAATAAAATAAGGTCGGATTTAATGGTTTGTCAGAGCTAAAAAAATGAAAGAAATCATATTTACGAAGAATACAAGAAACATCAAAAAATTAACAATTGCTACTTTCCATGTATTTATGTAGAATAATTGTAGGAAAGACGGATTTGAAAATAAGAGCGAACGAAATTCCCCCTCTATCTCTCGTTATTGATGCCTTATCGTCGAAAATTATTCGTCAATTAGAGGTCTAATGAATTGCCATTGAAAATTAAATCAAAATGTTAATTAATTGTTGGATGAGGATGCTTAATCTACAAGCGACGAGCGCTATTTTCTGCCAGCAGCTCCATTCATCGTAAATTAGTATCCATAAAAAATTAATAAGACCGAAAATTGTCAAACAATTTTGAATTTCACCAAAAAAAAACTCCATAAATCTCAGGAAGATCACCCATCAATTTCATTTGGAGAAAATTCTTGAATGGAAAAAAAAAGAGTATAAAACTGCAGTTAAATTGGAATTTAAAAGTACGACTCTTGTTTCCACGTGCCTCCATTCAACATTCAACGTGTAGAGCCTCATCCCGGGGCTTTGGCCCACGCCAGTGAGGGAAAATTTATTTCCCCTATTAAATGGCACTTTAGTCGTCTCACTCTCAGGGACCAACTGGATTCGTTCTGACTTAAACTTTTGATGGTTCTAACATTTTACTCAGAATTTCTTTCTGTCGTAAAAAACTCTCGCTATTTTTTCTTAAAAACTACCTTTTATACAACCTAATATAGTATGATAAAATATTTACTATCCAATACTGCAGTAAAATTATTAAATTATTACATCATTTCATTTAATTACATAATTTTAATTTTTTTCGCTGTTATTATTCCACAATTGTTTGCAGATATTACCACAATTAATTGAACATAATAATCCAGTGCTTGCTCTATTAAATAGTATTGTCTCCCCATAAAATTACTCCAATTAATCGAATTAATTAATGCCCAAAATAGGATATAAATATTCGATGTTTAAAAAATGTGGAGCATGTCCACAGGCAATTTCCATTGATTAATTATCACCCTTAGAATTTTAACGAGTTTCTTGACTAATTAATGCATCTCCTTCCATAAATATATTCAGGGGTAGGGGAAAAAAAAACTCGGGCTTGTGTACAGTGAAAAATGAACCTGTTTGAAATACAAAATGATGAGTCTTTGGGGCTGGATGAGGCGAGAGGGTAAAAGGTATCTTCATTACCTCCAATGGGCGCCAACGCCCTTCCGCATCCGGTGGATGAAGATGTGTTGGTGCTCCAGGGAAGGGGGACAGAGGAACGGAGAGGAGGCACGTCGAGAGAGTTTTCTCGACGGGAAATCCGCACAAAATTCTCAACAATCTCCGGGACAACCAACTCCCGGAATTTATCCTAATTAGGGAATGCTTCTGCAGCCAGTCCTCTTCCTCTCCGCGCCTGCTGTTACCCCCAGTCTACTCCTACGTCTATCATGTTTGGATAACATGAGGGAAAGAGGCACGCGAGACAGTGCAAAGGATTATCAAATGTACGAATGGCAGTTCTACTATTATTTCTATTTTATTCTTGTCATTGTGATTTTTCAGGGAAAAACAAAAAATCGCCGAATGGTGCACTCAAAAAAATATAATTCTGCCAATCAAAATTTATTTCAACTTATGCCTGAAGTTCCAATAGGAAAAGTCGTTTTCAATTTTTGTGAGAGGAGTATTTGATTGGCAGAATTATATTTTTTTCTTCTGCGTTGTTTCTCGTACATATCCTGCAGAAAAAAATTCCCCGAATTTAAACTTCCCCTAAAATTGTTTTATCAAAATTTTTCTTTTCCGATTATTGAGTACAAATTTTTTTAAGTCACTTCTATTTAGATTTTGTTTTGCTATTTATTAGGAAATTCGAGGGAAAAAACTTAGAAAGTTAATAGACAATTGAATGAAATTCAAAATCTATTGAATTTTTTTGTGGTATATCCAATGGAATCTGTACAAGAAAACAAATTTTGTCACTAAAAATTTGAATTTTCTAGGAAATTCGATAGTTTTTCAATTAAATTTTTCAATATGTGATTTACTTATAGGGCACTTGCGTAAGAGGTAAATAAAAGTATATCTTTAACGATGATCTTTATTCAAATTATTATAACTCAGTGGATGTCTGAATGACGGTTGTACTACTATTTTTATTTCATTCTCGTCATTGTGATTTTTCGGGTTTCCGCTCTTATTATTCACTGTGATTCTACGAGGGACAAAAAAATATGATTGTTTTTTGTTTCAAACCGAGGAAATGCAGGAACGTTGAAGATATGATGAGTAGAAAAATTATATACACCGTAAAATAAAATTATTTCATTTTTTGAGGACTATTAGTCTTTCCCCGAGGCCAGAGGCTTTGTCATTGTTCAAATTTAATTATTATTACTATTCTAACGAGGCGCTCCCGCACGACACAATAGACGGAGAAGGCAAAAAAATTTGGCATGTTTGCGGTGACGATTCTATATTTATGCGACACAAACTTTGTTCAGATTATTTGGATCTATCAGTGGAACTATATTACACATTCAATCTACAAAATGGAAGAATTTAAGTCCATTTTCATCTGCAGTAATAGTAAATTTTTTATCAAAATTTTAAGAATGCAATGCAGAACAGTAAAATATCTCCGAAATTACTCTTTCACCCATCCCTCACAAAACGTCGAACGTAAAATTCAACAAAACCGCTGTCTTATTCACTCTAATCCCCAATTCTCCAGAATAATCATCCAGTATATTCATGCAGGGTCGCATACACGCTCAAACTATTGAGGGATAAAGATGAAAAGCAATTCTGGCTGGGTTCCAGCACGAAGACTCTCCAGAACGTTCTCCTCGGATATTTTCCCTTTCATTTTATCCAAGAAAATTGTGCACATAGTATGCGTGAACGGGTCGACCCAGCGATAAATTCCCTCAGAATATCATCAGCTTCGGTTAAATTGTTACAATTCCGTCAATATTTACGATATCACGACACGATAAATTTATGGAATAAATCAAACGTCGGAGGAATGAGTTAATCATGAAAAAAATGAAGAGCATACAATCTTCATCAGAAGTTGTGTACATTTGCAGAAATTCTTTGGTTCATCTAGAATTATAAATTAATCTCATGAAATGTGTAGAAAAAAAATGGATAAAAAATTTCCCGAATTCGCTAGATAATTCGGTGGAAAGATGACATGAATTTCCTAGATCGTAGTCTTCCTTTTTTGTTTAAAAAAATTGAACAAAAAATAATTTAAGGTTTAATAGTAATTATTAGAACTGCCGAGCGAGCTACTGAGTATTTCTACACAATTTGTCTATACTTAATTAATTCTCACATGGCTGGACTATATATTTTGTATGGACGACTCTCATTCCAAGGGAAAAATATATCTCAATAAAATTAATTAGCCCTATCTGTTTAATTTTACAACAGGAAGTTCGGCGGTTCTTTCTTTCCCCAGCTTTCCCAAAAAATTCTCCTCGAAATGCATCCATAGCAGAATCGAACGCTGTAAAAGCGCCTCCGAAAGAGGATAAAGCCGTTCGTAAAAAATAAAATTGACGTATGTAGTGATGAAAAAATTTTTATGTCCCTAACATCGTAATCCGAAAGTTTCAGATTCTTGGCGAGTGTCCAGAGCACGCGTGGGTCTGCGTCGGCATAGAGGAGAGTAGTTTCCAATGGGCACGGATTTCAATATTGAGAGTGTTGGGCCTCGTGACGTCCAAATGTAATTCATGGGTATAATGATAACCAGGCTTGCTGTGCCATGAACCAGGGCTACATAATCGCCGGATGCAGATAATTTCTATGGCTTTTTGGACTTTTTTAATACTCGTAAATCGTGTGAACAAGTGCAGTATAAAATCAGTTGAAGAATCTGTTGGAACGAGTTCTAAGTTCAACATCAGATTGGCGAGTCTGAAGTCTCCACTTAAAATTTTCAAAGGTCGATACAAAATTTGTAAGTATTAATTGAGATTTTCGTAATCAGTCCATATAATAACCCCGTCTGAATTTTTGACAAACTGATTTAATTTAGCACTCAGGATCTAAGCTAAGGACATAACAAATTACTAATGCCTTGCAATTACTTATGCCTTGATGCGATTAATTCAATTGAAACAGTCACAATCCGAGACCATGAACGATATTTCCCACAGAATAGACGCGAAATAAATTAGCATTTGTCTCAGCTTTCGCAGAACCAAATTGCAGATGCCATTCTACCTGTTTACCGAGATTATTAACTATAAAATGGCAATTGTCGTAAATGTTTACGTAGTACTTGAAAATAAATGTCGAATTGATACTTTCAAATGTCTTAAATGAAGCCATTCAAAAATTTTAATTGGAAATTTTCTGAAATCACTTTACGATTGACAAATGTCTCCATTTGACATCCGGAAGTATTAATTTAGTTTCAAATAAATTGAATAAACCATAATACCTCCATAAACAATAATCACTACCTGAATTTAGAGCCAATAGTTAATGCTTCAAAAATTCTTCAAAAATTCGTCGTAATTTTTTTTCAAGTTGAGATCTTCGAAATCTTAAATTGAAATATTTCAAGAAATATTTAAAGATCGTGAGACATTTGAGAGTTCCAATTTGAGATTCATCAGTCTCGATTTAGGATAAGAAGTTCTGGATAACACTTTTGTTTTTTTTTTTGCTTGTAGAATATCTCGAACGCGTATTATCATATCTTCATCAGAGAACCTAACGTAGGGAACATAAAAAAGTATTTAAGTCCACCTCAGACATCAATTTTTCTCGCATTATAAATCTTCCCAAATTATTTCCCAAATGATTCTAAAGTCTTAAACCGATAACTCACGGATATAACAACCCCACGAGTCGTTATGCCATGGAATAGTGTTATGTAACCTGCGGATAGTAAACGTGATCGCGAAGCCACAGAGCGTTAAACGAGTAGTCGATATGCAAGAGCTTGGCGAGACTATTGACAGCAAAATATGAGAGAGTAAGGGCATGAAGGTGCCTACGGTCAGGGTGCGTTAAACTTAATTCAGGCCACCATATGTTCCGCCCGGAACATTTCATAATTTCCTCCCATAAAAAATTTATGAAAGATGAATATTTATACCCTGCAAGAGAAAAAAGAAATTCCTTGTGATGAGTTTTTGCAATTTTTTCGAGTTAAAATCTCCAGAAATGTTCAGACCTTATCGACAAAACTGAGAAAATTACATTTTAGGAAAGTTTTTTTTTTTTGTTACTGGAATAAAGTTGTCAGAAATGTATGAGTATGGTGAAACCAATGTTGTCGTATTTTGCATGGAAAATTCACTCTCCAACTCTCAATAGGTTTCTCCAAAGTCGTCGACAAAAGGAGGAAAACTTAATCCAACTTATAATACTACTGTGTCTGTCATACTGCTACTGTGCGGAAACTTGTTAGCAGATGGTATGTTTCCCACTCTATCCCTTTTCATTCAGCACATATTTACCAGAAACAAGAGGCAAAGATACTCAATTACAGAGTGTAGCTGTAGGTTGATAACTCATGGAGAAGTTGATGTACTTAAATTCACAGACACCTAATCCAAAATCTTGAGGCCAAAACTTACAGGAATAATTCGAAGGAATGATGAGATTTCACACACTAATGAATTTATTTTTGTGAATGATAAATTTTGCCGAGTTGAGAAAATTGTGGAGGAGAATTTTCGATTTGTTAAATGAAGGAGACTATTCCAATCGTTGATTAACAAAAGAAAATACAATAAATTTTCTAGTTTAGTTTATCGGCCACGAAAGACAATAACTCATACTTCCAATTTTTTTTCTAGTAATGTAAAAACATTAACAAAATAGAGAAAACGAATAATTTACTACACGGAGCCAAAAAAATCAAGAAAAATTACGGAACAAGTGACGTAATCTGGGAGTGAAGTTGAAATTTCATAGAAAGTGCCCAATTTGCACGTAAATTCTACGTTCCGTTCCGTAAAAATTACTCATCCGACCGACACGTCAAGGTCAGCTGTCTGGCGGAAATTTTCAGGAACGCTCCGTAGAAATTACCGAGAGCGTTCCGTAATTTTTATTTTTTGAGCCATAATAAGCCTTGAAATTTATCGTAGATTTTACTGTTGGAGTTAAATTTCCAAAAAAAATTACGTGACTTGTTCCGTAATTTTTCTCGAATATTTTTCTCAGTGTAATTTACTGAATAATTTACTAATATATTAGTAATAAGCGCAGAAGTGGGGCTTCGAAGGTATTTTTTAATGGAAATTATTGATAAAAGAAGTCGCAAAAGTATCCCAAAATCTCAAAATAAGAATTTTTTTGAACACGAAGTGAATAATTAAAACTGAAAATCACTCACCAGGAATAACAGTTGGACTAATGGCGAGAAAGTTAACGCAGGCAGCGCCGGTTCCATGTCCCATCAGCGTTACATTGCCAGGATCGCCTCCGAATTGTGCAATATTCTCCTGTACCCAGTGGAGTGCAGCGAGTTGATCCATCAGGCCATAATTGGCAACTCGGGCTTTGGTTTGAGGTGAAATATTGGCATTCAGAAAGCCAAGAACTCCCAGTCGATAGTTGATCGTAACAACAACTTGATCCGTGTAGCTGGCGAGGACCGAGCCGTCGTATGGATTCCCCGAGCCCCAATCGTAGCTCTCGCCGTGTATATACAGAAGAACCGGATGTCTTCTACCGTCTGATGAGCCTGCAACCGAGGAACAACAGGGTAATGTATAAAACTTGTACAGACGGTATGAAAGTCTCCGCCGTTGGGAGGAGAAAAACAACAATTTTTCGAGTGCAGATCACGTACGGCTACTGATAGCGTCAGCGACGTTATCGACATCCTTCCGATAGTCGTAAAAGACTCTGGGGGGATGAATAAGAAAACCAAGACGTGAGATGGAAGGGATGGCAAATGAAAAATTTACGAGTGCCAGTCGATTCGATTCTTTCCGGATTTCTGTGATTGGTACTTTTTTTCTCATTTTAGCTTCATTTTTTTCTAGTTTTGAAACTCGTTGTGTATTTTGGGTAAAAGCGATCGTTCAGGAATTGTTATTTTATTGGTTTTTTATTGAGGGCTTTCAGATTGTTAATATGGGGCTACTTTGTTTTAATATACGAAATCAAGAGGTTAATTGGGTTTTTAATTGTTTGCCGCAATTGAGATATTGTTGAAGCAGTTCATTGGGTATGGCTTGACTATTAAATATTACTTTAATGGCTTCAACATTTTGCACGATGTAATTAATTTAAACGGAATGAGTGGAAAAGATCGAGTACTGGATGGCGGAAATATTTCGTCCCTTGACGGATCGCATGAAAATATTTAATAAGTCAACAAAATTCGTTTTTTAGCTACCCGAAAGAAATATTTATAGAAAAGACATGAGAAACTCATTCTTTTAACTAATTTACTATTAAGAATTTAAATGATTTTTTATTGGAAATAAAAGGAAGAAAATGATTGGTTCAGTATATCTCAGCGCAATTTAAATATGAATTATTTAAATAAATATTTACTATGCAATGTTTAAAAATAGATCATTAATGTAGTCTTAGTGGATTGAAATTGTACAAAAATTATTGTCTGAATTCTTAAAATATTTTACTATCTGCATTTTACGATGTCCCAAAAAACTGCCATTTCACTGTTCAAATTAACAATTTTTTTCTTAATTACAGACGTCGTTAATATTTTTTACGAAATCATTAAAATCTTTTCGATTTCAGAAATACTAACGGTCGGACATTACGTGATTTTCATAATCACCTGATAGATGTAGGGGACGGCTGGCTATACACGGAGATTACTACTGACATTCCCTGCATATTCACTACTTGAAAATAGACTGCTCTCTCGAATTTGTTGTCTCCCGGTTCTAATTCAGATTTTGGTGATTTCGGAGGAAAAAATAATGACTTTATTAGAATTCAGAATTTCAATAGCTCGATCGCTCTCGTGCATGAATTTTTTGATTGGGCAACACGACAAGAACGATATTCTCATTTTCCCAGAGAGTCCGCGCGCCTTTTTTACTTTAATATCTTTCCGTTCGATATTATGTTAGCACCAGATGGTTTTCGGAGGCCTTTTTATTGTGAATATAAAACAGCACCTGATGTCCTTTGCCTGACCTTCCCGGCAAGTTCATTTTTTGTGTAGGTTAAAAAACCTGGGGTCGGAATATGAGAGCATGAATTGTCTCTTGTCCAATCAATGCAAAAAGATATTTCTATTTCGATAGTGAGAGAAGATCGCATATGTCAACCGAATAGTACAATAGTCGGAGATTAAATTGAGTCAAAGATTCCCAAATCTTTGAAACTGATTCCCTCAGAAGTCGAAGTGAATGAGCAACTCTCTACCCATTGGAGTAATGAAAGCTCCAGTCCTTGGAGTTGCAATATAAAGCGAAGAGGATGATTGAATGGAGTGGAGACGTGTTCGTCAACAAGAAAGGAAAAATGACTATTTTATCTGCACGAAAATAATCCCAAGCCTCTTTCTGCCTATACGGATTACGTTAAAGATATTTTAGATGAACTGCATAAAAAATGTTAATCGAACGGCGGATCCTGTGACAGGCCAACTTATCCATCAATCAAATACCGATTCGGGCCTTTTTAAAAATATTTTCTTATACCCAGGCGACATTTGGTTTCCAAAAGGATTGAGCAATAATCGAAAATGAAAGAGCCAAAAGTTACAAATTTTTGGTGTGAATTTATTCGTAACTCGAAAGTGGATGATCATGAAATTGTAGTATAAATCGAAGAGGACTTTTATCTCAGAAGGATAGCCTCTCTATCAATTAAATTTTAAGTCTTATTAAGATTAAAAAATTAATATTTTTTGGTATTGATAACCCACAATCAAACTAATCACTTTCAGTCAATAAAATTACCTAGAACTGAATATTTCAGACAAGTGGGGGATCCTATGTCAAGAGTCAGGATTAGTAACAAATATGCCTAAACTTTATTGAAAATATAACTGGCCCAAGTATAAAAACCATGTTATCTTATTTTCCAAAATGCCACTGAACCTAAACACTTTCTATTTTACACTTCATCTCATAAACTCAGTCTGAACCTTACGGTCTCTCTGAACCTTTTTAGGCCCTCATAATTTAATGACCTTTTGGCATCATATTCCCAATAACGCGCGTGTCCACATGATTTTTATTGTTATTATTTTTAAATTATTTCATTGTTTCCACATGAGCTGCTTCAAAAAAGTCTTATTGAGCAATGATTTCTCGAAAAATAACGCCAAGTAATACTTTGATCACTGAAAAATGAGTACGTCCCTTTGCAATTTGAACCAGACAAATGACGGGCTTTCCTAACCGCGCGGACAACATTGGATAGTCCAAAAAATGAGGGTGTACCTCTTGGAGGAACTTCATTTTTTGTATCATTTTTATTTTTGATAGATGAGGGATAGAATTGCAAATATATCATCGTCTGGAGCTCTGTATCAGGCCGAACCCAAGGGACACTTTTCCGGGGTCTACCCTCATTTACTCCGAGAGTATGTAGATCTGAATACTTCGTTAATTAGGAATGAATGGCAGCGTTGAAGGTGGCCAACCAAATATTCCTTAATAAGTAGCGAATTGTTGAAAGTTGTTTCGATCGAATCCATTTCTTAACAATAACTAATTCAGTCTATGCGCGTGTATCGCGGAAACTGTGGCGGAGTAAGCTGGATAGCAATTGGAGAATGATGAATGCGGGCCGCCTGCCGCGCCCATAATATTATCAGAGTCAATCAAACAGAAGTTAATTGCTGTCGATTAACTTGGCTCTGATAGTTGACGAAATTAGTCTATAAAGTGATATCCAGGGAAAGCATGGGCTGGCCATGTGCGAGGCATGATGTTCAACCTTTGACGTTATTCATTGTGAAAGCCATGGTAGTTATTTAGGGGTTCAGCGATGATTTCTATGAACCTGCTGACTTCATATTCTGTATTGACGCAAGCATTAAATCGCCGACAAGGGTTTTTGATCACCCGCAAACGCTCAAATTTAATTTGATTGAATTACAATTGTGTGGTATTTTATATTATATTTGTTTATTGAATATGTGATTATTTAATGCTACATTCTACCTAATTTTCAATTAATTGATAAATTAAAACGAGCGAAATAACCAAATATTTGATGAATTCTATTAATTTTCATGGAATTATCGAAATTAAATCGTCGTAGTAATTTGTCCATAAGCTTTTGCTTTAAAATAAACGGCCGTTGACGAAGAAATAAATTATTCAAACGCAATGGAAATATTCAGCATATTTTATGACTTCCTTCTCTATCAACTTTAACGTTACTCTTTTAAAAATTAATATTCAATGGTTTATAAAATGACAATTTGTTTCTAACACTCTGAATGATAAGAAAAATTAATTTAATATGAATCAATTAATTTAATTCGGTAATGCCAATTGGCACAACAAACGAGAAAAAAGAACGGGAACGGTAGTAATCCAATTTCTCAAATTTCCTACGGGCATTCGAGTGCAAGATGAGTAAAGTCCTTTTTCCTCTTTGGAAATGGCTGCAACTTCCCCTATCCGGTTCAAAAAACTTTCTTCGGGTCCCCCTTTCCTCAGTATTATTTTGCCATTTTTAACTAGACCAACAGGATGTAGCAAGACACCGGAGTGAAGTACACTAACTCCCCGGGCTTTGTTTCTTCCTTGCGTTTACCTTCGGCTTTTTTTTTTCATTCGATTTTTTTCCCCACTTTTGCCGCGTCACAAAGCAGAACACCTTGATGTACCGGGCTTGGGTATTAGTTGGGCACTGTCCTGAGGCCTCTCGTGTGGAAACTCTCGCGAGAGAGGGAAATGGATGAAACGCCAGGTCACATTATGACTCACTGTCACGGTTTTTTTGTCGCCTCCGGTTCTTCCTTGATGTCATTCGTCTTTTTCACGGGTAATAGTAAATAAGATTATGGAATGGATGGACGAGGGGGTGTCATTCCGCTGCGATTAAGGGGTAATTTAAAAATATTGTTGGATTGTCTTTCATAATAAATACCTTTTTCTTCCTATGCAATCATCTTTTTTTCGTTATCATCCCTTTTATACTTTTGAATTGATGAGGCTTTAAAAAAATGTGCGCATATGACTTAGAGGCCCAGGATTAAAGGTCAGTTCGAGAAACTCAAAAATTTTTATTATCAACTTTGAAAAAAATTGTCTGTTTTGCTGAGGGCTTAAAAAATTCAGGATCGCCTTGGGCCGACTGTCCTCTGAATTTTCACACAATTTTTTTTATTATATAGAGAGATTATTTCACATATCCCACATTCATGTGTGTTTAAATTGAAATCGAGAGGAGACAACATGAAAATCCAAAAAACTAGAATAAATAAAATAGTAACATTTGATGCGGACATCTACATACATGTAATCGGAATCCCACAATTCTTGGGCAGTGCAAATTGAAAATCACTGATGTGAATTTCGGAAAATATTGACTCACAATCCGGCAAAAAATAATACATTTTTCAAGAGAAAAGCGTATATATATATTTTTTTTTCGATAAACAAATAACCAATCGCCGGTTTCCATTGAGTTTATGGATTCCTCCATATCAATGCATTTCCTGCGTTACGTGTGTGAATGTGTACGTGCCTTTTTGATTCACACGTACGGAGACTAAAACGATCATACAGAGAAATCGAAGGGGTGAGGGTGTAGGTAGATACCAGGAAGCTCGAGTAATACTTTAATCCCGGGACAATGCCAGAGCTTTGCCAGGCCGTGGCGTATGCGCGCGTGCAACCCTATCCCACTTCCTCCCTCAACTGCTTCAACCAAGTGGCCGTGTTCTAAATAACGCTCGGCAGTTCGGGTGAGGGCGAAACAAAAAATAAATGGCGAATTTTGTGCTCCGTTTTTTTTGCGGATCACTGTGAAGGGTCTCAATGAGCGAATGATAACACATCATCACGCCGAGAAATCTATAAGTTATTGTTATGGAATAATAATTCTCCAACGCATGGCTTGCGCTTTGGAAATTATAGATGAAGACTAAAAAATTGGGAGTGACGGTTTCAAAAATGAAAATCACGGGAATTCTTATAGGTTTTTGTAATGTTAATGAATTAATTGGAAAAATGGAGATTAAAAATTTTGTGCCTCTTCCATTCAATCCAAATTTGAAGTATTGATAGAAAATAGTTTTAAAAATTCGGCAATTGAAAGTTTGTCGGTTTGGTGAGTTAAAACTCTTTAATTTATGGATCTGAAAAATATTTCGAAGTCAAAGCGAATTTTTATTAGCTTTTTAATTTTTTAAATATTTTTTCGTTACTATTACTGATAGAGGAAAACGATTTATGAACTATTATCAAACTATGAAATAAAGTTTCTCACAAAATATAAAAACAACTTGATATTGGCTTCAGTTAACTAAATAAATTGAATTTCTCCAAATAAACAATTTGTCTTTTGTATAAACCGTTAATTAGTGAATGCAGTGGGTATGGCTCTAATTTGATCTCCCAAAGTGAAAATCAATGCGATATTTTGCGGTATTTCGTGCGATATTAAGTGGTAATTATAGTCCAAATGTGAATTAGTAACTCGACAATTAATAATTCAAGTAAATATCATCGAAATCCTTCTTTTGTTCTTTACAGCGTCAATTCTCACTCATAAAATTCCTAATCACTCTGTCCAGGAAATGAGCAGCGATTAACACGGCTCTCTCCCCGATAAAAACCGCCGATAAAAAGCCGTAAAGAGGGACGAAACTGCTGAGAAGTCAAGTGAGTTGCAATAAAATAATGGAAAACCAGGGTAATTTCATTTCGCCACTTTCAACAGCGATTTAAAATGCTCGTATATGGGTGGAGAACATTCACCATGACGACAGTGACAGTAAAGATTCTCTAGATCTGGAAGTGCAGCAGTCATTTCAGCAATCGCTCGTCACGGTCTCTTCACTGATATTAAACCCGGCTGTACAAGGTAATTTGAATGGGATTTCCAGATGTCGGTGAGGTTATAGGTGCCATTTCTGTTCATTTCCACTGGAGAACCTCGTACTGTATGTGATGTATTCAGAGATGATGTCTATGGCCGTTTCTCTTTGCGCCCGATTTAATCTTGTGGTTCGGTTATTTCATCATTGCGCACAATTTTCGTCTATTGAGGTGGGTATACATCGTCATACGAGCACACAGATCGGGGCCGATTATTGCGCGATTGTGAAAGATTAAATTATTGGGAATTATTTAATTCGTTGCGCGAAAATAATTTCTATTCTCAACGGAAAAATTCCACAGAAACTCCTAGTGAATTTTGTAGACAATTCCATTGATTTCAATTTTTATTACTTTTTGGAGAATTTTATTAAACTGTTCAATAGGAAATATACTAGAGAAATAATCTATACAATTGGACTTTTCTAATGTATTGAATGAATTAAGGAAGTGATAACTGGAAAATGGCACTTGAATTCATGAAAGACATCAATTTTTCATGGTCTGTTGTTTTTACAAAACTTAAAAATATCGGCAACTTGAGATACTTCAAAAAATCTTGAAAATGAAAGAGGATTGGGTGAATTGAATTGAGAGGCGAGAGTGGAAAAACCTCCGAGGCGTTTTCATGGATCCATAAAATCGGATTTTTCATCCTCTAGCCGACCGCAAAAACGTTCATAACCACTGGTTATAAACTGTGAACGAAGTTGAAGCTTTCTGATTGCCACTTCTGCTTGAGACTCTGTATCACGTTGGGACACTTGAGAAACGCTATTCGACGCGTTTGAGATGCGTCGCAGGTGTCCTCCCCTGGAGGTGGATAAAAAGTGAATCGACTCGCGGAAGTAGAAGTGGAATGAAACTGGTCAGGCATGGCTGGGGGCCGATTGAAATGCCACTTTCATTTCTGTCGTTTCGACCTATTGAATATATTTTTCGCAAAAATACCAGCATAAAATTGTCCTCAAATTTCGTTTTTATTTTGTATTTCCTTTCTATAAAAATTTTGTTGTAGTTAAGTGTAAATTTTGTTAATAAATTCTATTTGTTTTCAGCGTCAATACAATCGAAACTCTTTATGTATAGATCGAGTTATTATTTTTCACGTTTTCCGTTAAAAAGAGTAATTGTTTGATTTTTTCGATTTTTTGATGAGTAAAATGTCCACTAGTCCTACAACTATCAATACTTTTCAATTATTTGTTTTCCGATTTTAGTTTGAAATCAATATGCTTTTAAAAAAATGCTTTTTGACGCCATTATTTTTTTTATAAAGAACAAATTGAAAAAGGAAGCACCAGAATTGGTGGGACTTGAAGGGGTGAGGCAGTCTTTTAAAAAATAACGAACCTATGATAATTTCAATGCAGAAAAGAAAATTCTTGTCAAGTACATGCGGTAAACTGGGCCCAGTGTAAAGTAAAATGGTCAACAATAATCCATAATAATATTTTTCTAACGCCAGTATAAAGTGTTTCACTTAACTTTTTCAAACTTTCCACTGAATAAACGTGCAGTCGACTGGGGATGAGTATAACGGCAAGTAACGTAAATCCATGTTTACTATGCTAATACCCGGAAAACTTGGGTGTATGAAAGGATACGGTGAGACGTACTCTATCAAATATTCACGGGGCCACTTCCCCGAGGTTAGTGGCAAGAATGAGGCCAGAGAAAGTCACAAGAGACGACGATGATAGGTAGTTGTATTTATTTTTATACAAGAACCACTGGGTATTCATAGGTTTTGAATGGTATGCCAGCAATTAACCCGACTAATCGTCTTGGGATCAGTGCTTTTCATCAACACCTTTCATTCTTCTCGACCTCCTTTTACCTGCCTTTTCTCCAGCCCTTTATCCACATTCGAGGGGGAGAAATTTTCTTTTTAATGACTCTTTTATTCCTGAGATTCATTTTTTTTTATATTCCAATGATGAAAGGGTAAAGAGTAAATAACAAACGCAATTGTTTTTAAAGGTTGATGGGCCAGCGGTAATTTCAGAGTATTATTACTCATTTTAGAGAGCCTTTGATCTAGTACCGACTTCGTTAACTGGAGTTCCTGGAGAAATAATGATATTTCTTCCTTCATGAGGTGAAACTGGAGAACTGAGTCAACATTTTTACTGCGAAAGGGATCCAAAGTGTGGTATTCGTCTCGTTAGGTGTCCAACTTCACTCGAGGGTTTTTTTTTTTTTTCTAGCAGTGTTGGGAGAAACGAGACTACATCCATCCACTTCTTGCTCGACACGACTGGCCAAAATATTTGGTAGCGTCGTAAACTCGTGGAGACTTGGTATTGGACTAATATAGAGGGAAGTTTCATTATTTACTGAGATAGTATACGTTTGAAAAAATTTTATACAAAATCCTAATGAATTCGATGGAAAATTGTATAGAAATTCTATTCTTTTTTGCACCTCTTCGATTGGATCTTCTGTGGAACAAACTCAAGCGATTTTGAATTTTTAAAAAATTTTTTTACTATCAAAATTGCTGAGCAGAAATTATTTAAGTGTTCTTCACTGGATTCAATTTTGTTTGGATTACAGAATCTGCGTCTTCTTATATAAAAAATTGTGAGAAAAGTGTTAATAAAAATTCAAAATCCATTAAATCTTTGTTATAAAGTATCTAATCAAGAGCACAAAAACAAATTAATTTTTTTGATAGACTTTTTACAGAATTTTGTAGTGTCAAGTTCTTTGTTGTTATTTAATTAATTTATAATTTTTCAAAAAATCCGCATCGTGTGCAAAAAAAAAATCCGTCCGAAGATGTTGCCACCTTCTTTCTCCCCCAGAGCGAAGCCTTTCTACAATTATAAAAATTACTTTCTCTCCAGAAAGAGTGAATTCTGTAATTGGGATTCACATTGACGATGAAGATAATGACTTCCTGGCTCTCAGTAACATCCAAGCTATGGATATTATCTCTAAAAGACTGGAAAGCGAAAAAAAAAAACTTGCGCAATCAGTGCTCAATGGTCCCAAGAGTGCATTTATTCCTGATTGGGTACTGTTCGAGAAGTAAAATCGATATTGGCCTATAACCGTGAGCAATATCTTTCATTTTGTCTTCATCCACTTGTGTATTGCATTAGTGCGGGGATATGCAGAAGGATCTCTTGCCTTAATGGCATTGCTATTTGCTTGTCTACTTCCAAGTGTCTCGCGAGGCTCGTCTCCACTGATCCTCAAACTAGTAAAGGTATTTGGGTATGCTCATTGATGACGAAGACTGTGTGTGCACGGAATTTCAACTGTTACAGGCAAGTGTTTGATATTGATCCAACTGAGAGTTCTTGGAAGTCATTGAAGTGAACAGGACTGGAGAATTTGTTTGAAATAGATTTGCTGTTACTACTGATATTGATGCCAAGATCATCTGACATTTTAAAAAATATTATAATGATTCCGCAAGCGGAAAAATTTACTGGAAAAATCTAGCGATTCCTCTAAGAATTTTCGTTCAGTTTATTTTCAAAAAATATTTTCTTTGTCTGGTTTTTATTTTTCGGATCCCATTTGGCAGAAGCTGTTTAAAATACGGGACTTGATGTACTAATTAATTCACTTAAAAATAACGGATTTTGAGTGGAGAATATGAGATTATTTTTATTCAAATGGAGCAAGTAAGGATTAGGAGATTGAGATCCTTCTTGCGTAAAAAAAATGTCAAATGAA
The DNA here is from genome assembly GCA_030522845.1 of Psyttalia concolor. Taxonomy (NCBI): domain Eukaryota; kingdom Metazoa; phylum Arthropoda; class Insecta; order Hymenoptera; family Braconidae; genus Psyttalia; species Psyttalia concolor. The sequence goes on along the minus strand of JAPYZM010000021.1, from coordinate 61,997 downwards.
ATCACAAAAAAACGTGCTAAAATTATTGCTCATATTCGTTGATGCGTCAAAAGACTTCAACCTCTCATTCCACCTGTAATCCTCCACATGTGACTTTGCAAATTCGATTTGAAAACTGATCTGCCATTGTTTCAGCCCCTGGGAGTGAGAAAATACGTCTATAATAGGATTAGAGATCCAAGTGAATGGTCCGATGGAATGGATTCTTTTATGAAGTAGTATCTGCTCATAGAGCCATGAATTGCGGCTACATGATGGACGATTGAAGACATAAAATGGAATGTTACAGTACATCGGATATAATGGAAAACGATGGGGAGGAGAATAATGGATAACAAAAGGGTTTCTCATTGTGTGTGTGCCTCAGAGGTACCGAGCCTCATGCTGGAATCATCCATATGGAGAGACTATTCCGTTCGATTTTATCCTCACTTTGATGGGGTGAATTCCCTGGTCGTTTGGTGATATCAGGTTTGAGGAGATTCTGTTCGTGGAGCTGATGGAGATTTTGGTAATAATTGTACAGACTGGCGTGTATTCACGGAGAGTATGAATAAGCATCAGGTCACACTTCGCGAAGTAATATTCTGGCAGCATCATCTGGAGATAATCAAGCTAATTGTTCAGAAACTGAAGATTGGGATTCTGAAATTTTATAGACTTAATTCGATTACGTCGAATTACGATTACGATTGAGTTTCTCTTTCAAAAAGTCCCAGAGTGTTTAGAAAACGATTCATGAATTTTCTTGTCAGCTGGTGATCAGATGTCGGTGGAGTTGATAGAGATTATTTTCTCATGTTTCAATTCCGACAGGCTCTCCTAAAAGTCTGAGACTGGGAAATGTTAAATGGTAATGAGGAAGTTTATTGTCGAAAAACTGTAGTTTAAACTTCCAATCCGTAGGTTTTACATGTTTTGGGCTAAATCCGATTATATCAAAAAGTTGTCCTGAATTTCAGCGCTTTTGATTCGATCTCGGCGTTCTTGTCGTCCCTTCCTAGTTCTTTTGTATTTTTTTTTTGAGTTTTATGGTTATAAAACTGCTTCATAGGCTCGATTATTACGTTATAGAGTCAATGAAGTAGTTCAATCACGAAAAATTAATAATTTCGGGAGAAGAGACAATTCTCAATTTTTTTGTAGACACAGGAGGTCCATTTTCCGCTTAAAAAGATCGACATGGTAAAATCATTCACATGGAAAGACTTTGGTATTGTATTTTATCCCCACTTTGAGGGAATACAGTCCCTCGTCGTTAGATGAGGTGCTGTCAGTTCATGAAGATTTTGGTAATAACTGCAGGTAATGAGGTATTTTTCCCATAAAATTCCGGTAGTGGTAAACTTCATCTTCTGATAATGAAGTCTATCGTCCGGAAGCTGAAGTTCAAACTTCCATTTCCAAGTTCCAGGCCAAGTACGATTGTGCCCCCCTTTTGTTTTTCCGCATTTGACGGCAAAAAGTTGTCGTCTATTTCGTCGCCCTTGATTCGATCTCCGAGTTTTTGGGGTCTCTCTCCCGTTCTTTTCACCCTTAATCTATTTCATTCTCACGTGTTGGTACTTGCTGTCGTCGTAGGTCTGTTTCGGCGCTTGTTCAGATAATGTATCACGAATTATGACGCACGAGTACACCCACTACAGTCGTAATTCACTTTGAAAACTCGGACAGAATTTTCGGATAAATCAGTTTCAGTTGGAGGACAGAGTCTGTGACATGTTCCTCCCCGTGGGGGAGAAACATCCATTGGTCAAGTCTCGACTCGTGGTCAGAGAAGAGTATGCGCTGAAAGATTTTTGGAAGGAATAGAAGCTCCAGAACGGGAGCGAGACCCAACGATTGGGAAAGAATAATAAGAACAAAAATAATAGACCAAAAGGATCAACGATTACTGCCGATAAACCAAAATAAATGAATTCTCCTTCATTTGTATTTCTTTTTGATTTGTATTGCTTCGGAAAAAACCTCGACAAAAATTCTCCACACGATTCCGAGATAAAGCGACTCACTCGAGGACAAACTTTCCAAAATAAAGACTCGGTTTATTGAACCGGCAGTTGTCCCTTCTCTGAGAATATTGTGTACCTGTATTCCATCATCGGATAAAAATATTGAAAATGTCAACTCGGTGGTCCGTTGAGGACAAGGGCACCACCTCATACGGTCTGGAAAAAAATATTTCACGGCTTGACGAACGACCCCCGTTTGGTTCGTTAGGCGTTTGAAAAATTCCTCGTCCGCGTGGCTGACCGCCCCATTGGCTAAAATAAAATGGACCCCTTCACAATTATCCCAGTGAATGCTCTCGTGTGTGTGCTCCTCGCTGTCTCTCACCCGTCCAAGTTTTTCCTTTCAAAGGCCGAAACGACAGATCGGTTTCACGCTAGATCATGCGGTGGTGTGCAGGGTTTTTTTTGCACGTGGGACCAATATTTCTAGCGGAGTGTGAGATTCAAGGGCTTTTACCAAAAAGCGAATATAACATTTATCGATCAAGTGTATTGAGTTTATGGGGATGTAGAGGGATGCAGGGGAATTCTATCACGTAGTGGAAAAAAAAACGGATTTTGTTTGCTTGTTATAGAAAAATAAAATCTGGGGCTGAACGTTTGATGTTGAAGAAAAACCAAGAAAAAAGTATCAAGAGAAAAGCAGAATTTTTATCGTAAAAATCTATTTATTTGTTAAAAGAAATGTCTTTTTTTTTGCGAAAAAAATTATTATTTTTTTAACCTGGTCGGCACATGTGAAACAAGAATTTTCAGTTCATGTGACTCCCAGTTAATTTCACTCTTGTGAAAATTCCCGCTCACTCGTGGCGGAATATCCTATTTCACAATTTTATTTTCAATGTTTGTAATCGATTTCCAGGGGCGGCGGTTACATCATACGAATTTCGCGTATTTTGCTCGATAAAAATCATTCGGTAATCCTTTTGTGCGAATATTTTCCCATATTGTGATAAAATGGAAATAAAACAAGCAGATGTTTGCTTTAAAAAATGGAATGACAATCTCATTTTCTGTCCCTGGTTACCAGAGGCTGAATTATTATTCAATTAAAATCCATTTTCTACGTGAATCTGATGGTAACGAGGACAAATGAAGCAATGAAAATGGAAAATTATGAGAAATTCCAATTCAATTTATTTAACAATTGATAATTCAATTCCAAACAAATTTGCCGCAGATGTCCCGGGATTTGCTGCTGGCTGGGGCCCAATTGAAGTGAATGCAATGTTTGGAAACTATTGGCCTTGTTTTATATTCAACAATAAATGTTATAGAATGGATCTGTTCACGCTATGAGAATTAAAGAATTTGCTATTTCCGGTTCAATGACGTCCTTAATTAGGACAAAATATTAAAAATTGCAGTTCTTTAAAATTTAGTATCAAATATTATTTTTTCTATTACTGAACTAACAAGTGTTGAGCAAAAATAAAAATTGCATGATATTTTTTATAACGAAAAAATTTTGCAAAATTACAGTGACATTTCCATTTTTTCAATGTCACTTCCACGAAAATTGAAAAAAATACTCTTTAATCAAGTATGGCTTCAGAAAATTCTTTCTCATTGCTTGGAACAATTTCGAAAAGGCGACAATAGTAAAGAGCATTCCCTCATTTATTAAATAATTTCCACGAGAAACCTAACGCAATGCACAGAAGAAAAAAATAGTAAATGCAAGACATGCACTCCCAGAAAAATATGGTAAACGACATTTTAGAAACTACTGAGGAATTTGCCAATTTCCGACAAAATATGACCCAATAATAACTAGAATGTCTCTTGTAATAAATTCACTAGCAATCTCATCACCTCAAAATTCCACAATAAATCCTAAAATGTAAAGTTCACGACAATTTGTTGAAATATCAAGATAAAATCGCGAGAGCGAGAGAAAAAGATGATGAGATTTTAACGCGTCGTAAAAATGAGATGCCAGGGGATTAACGCATTCCCCCGTACTATCTACGTAGCTTCAAGTATTTGCCTCTTTTCCCGGTAGTTCACTCACTGAGCATCATGGAGTTAGGAGCCACCCTTTTTTTTTTTTTTTCTCTAGGGGTAGGTGAAGCCTTAATGGATGCGTCTAAAATGAAGCTCCGAAATTATCGTTTGGAAGTGGTTTCCTCTCAAAAAGGGGGAAACAGGAGTTTGAATATTTATGCCAGCTCCCTTTTCTACAACGGCTTACTTATTCATACCGAAAAATGTTGACGAAAATCTCGAATGGAGGAATAAAAAATGAATCATGATGAGAATATAATTGAAGGGAATGAGTAAGCGGAAAGTTATTTTATCGAAGTGAAGGAATTCCTTTTGAGAATACTTGGAGATGATGATGTGCTTGCTGAGCATGGAGATGTCCTGGAGAAATCCATTTGGACGTACAGCCTAGCTCGGCAATTAATTTAATATTTTATTCCCCGAGGCGATTGGTGGAGGGGAAGTCGATCCCCTCTTGCCCATCTTAATCCCCCACAGGTACTCCTTTCTCGGGACAATCCGTCTTAGTGATGGGGGAAATTGTTTCATCGAGATAATAAGGTACATTCAGCTTTTTAGTTAATTAATTGATAAAAATGGGGCGGAGTTCGAGAAGGGAACTCTTGTAATCTTGAGTTTATTTAATGGAGTTACTTCGGATGTATTGGCGGAGTATGATGACCTACTTCCAGAGATGAGGGCAATATTTCCGGATTCTATTTACGCTATTGTCTCATTATTCGTCAATTTATGTCGACACTGACAATAAAGCGGTCTCACCACTTTTTGTCTAGTACCAGGATTTTTCGATGAAAAATCTTGGCTATGTTCAATTTTTTTTTATTTAAAAAAAAAGTCGCCTTAACGAATATTAAATTGGCCTCTCTTACTAAAGTGCGTCTCGCTAAAAAAGGAACATGGATTCGAGGGGTGGAGAGCCTAAACGAAAGCGGAGTTTAGGCATAGTGGGGATACGGACTGAGGTTCCTTCTCATGTAAGAAGCAATATATCAGTCATTTGTTAATTAACAAAAGAGAGAAATTCAGTAGTTGGAAATTCCATGTGATTGATTGCAAAAAAAAAATGAGGAATGAAATCATGAGATTAATAGATTTGTCTTGAAGAAATAAAAAATATATCAAGCTGTTAATTTAGAGATAAAGTTGATTTAATGAAATTACTGACTGGAAGAAAATTCAGCTTTCTCTATTTTCTCCGCTCTTTGAACGTCTTTCAGTCAATGAGAGACTGTAAAGGGAAAGTATTCAACTCTGGCTTTAATACTGGGAACCTTTAAAGAAGGATGATCTGTAGGTTGAACCGAGAAAAAAACCACTCCTCCAAGGGCACTTTTCTCTCATGTCGTTTTTTCGTTTGGCCTCGGTACGGTGGAGAAATTTTATCACCGGAGAATTTGAAATCTGTGAAATAAGGACTGGATATATTGTATTGAATTTTTCTGTGATTGAATCGCTACTGAAACAAAATAGACGTAATTTATAAATCCGAGCTTGCGAGTTTATCTCAGCAGAATTTGCAGACTTCTTTTAGCGTAGAATAATTTATTGCATTTGACCTTAACTAAAATTGTCAATGAAATATTGGGAAGACTTTCGAGACGCCCAATAACTCCGCAAACACTGAAATATCGAGTGTCACAAAATGAGATAAATTTCTCATCCAAAAATATCATAAAATCCAACATGAAAAGTTTGTTAAATTTGGAAACGCAAGTGTATTGACGGTGGCCTCTCAAATGGTGTTAATTTCAGACAGTAATTGCGTCAGGATACTAGAATAATATTTAGCAGCCTCGATGTTCAGTGATTTTTATAAACATTGAATGCCGACGAGTCTCGTCGAAAATTCGAAAAATCCCTAACCAAACATTCTAATAATGAAAAATTCCAGGCTCGAGTGGTTAATTGATTTAGTTCAATGTACCATGTGGACACTCGGTCGAGTTTACTGGATATACGCATTGCCATTATTGAAATATTTCCCAATCCCCCAAACATTTGCCCACCACCACTGTTAACGTATAGCTATTTGTTTGGAGAGAAAAAAATCACACGCCGCGTATTTTGCGAGGCACCTAATTAATTAAAATTCCACAGTACAAAATTCCTAGATTATTCCGTAATTCCAGGGCTATTTGCCTTCACTAATAACACCCCAAGAGGTTTAAAATCATTGCATATTTCGGGATAACTTTGTTGCAAACAACTGAGGGGCTCAGGTTTTACAAAATCCAAATAACGAAATAATTCAATAATTCTTTTCATGAACATTTAAAGCCAATTTTGCTGTAGAAATTTCGCCCATTTGATTATCTAGAAAAATATTTTTGGTATAATTATATTGTTCTCTCAATGCAAGGGGCTTATTTAAAAAAAAAATAATTGCTACGGAATTCAAAGAGGAATACCAAAATATTTTTTCAGTTTTTGCGCCAACAATTGCCTCATAAAAGTAAATACACACTTCCCAGAGGCTTTTTATTCAGTGTATCACCCGAGGTTTAAATGATAATAGGTAATCAATTTCATTCAATTGAATAAAAAAGTCCATCTGATTGCACCTCAGAATCGCCATTTCAATAATCCCGACGGCGTATTATGATTTTTTAATTTAAAAATCGCACAACAGAATTGAAAGCTCATGGATATAAATTTTTTTTTCACGGTAATTTTTTATGTCATTACCTTTAATAGCTCGAATATCATTTCTGGTTGAAATCATAACAATTATCTCAACTGTATAAGCCTCAGGCGGTCAGGTTGCAGTCCCAACGAGCCCTCCACATTTTTATCCATTCACTGTTATTATTATCCATTTAATGCCATTACGTTGGTTATGCTGCATTGAATGTTCGTTATGATATAAAATGTACCCGAGCGTCGGCAAAATACTGGACTCAAATGGTGTACGTACTTTTACGCTGATTAAATTCAGGAATACTGCGGAATAATATTATTACCGCAAAAATCATTGAATCTCATTATCGTTATTTGCTGAGGGTGGCAGTGAATTGAAGCATAATCACAATTATTACATTTTTCGGCAAGTCTCTCGTAGATAGAGGCCACGGAAAATCAATGATTTCGAGAGACAATGATGAAATCAGGGAGATTGGTACATTATAAACAGCGTCATTATAAAACTGGGCGACTCGTTTGGTGAATTAATTTGTTGGGATGGGAAACGATTAATTCGTTCTGGAACTCAATGGATGTGCATCATTGATGATAAATAAATATATTGTCATGATTCACGTATTGAATTGTAATTCCAGGTTCGTTTCGCTCCGATTTATTTCAATTGGTAATTGTTTATTGAATTTCTCGATACATTGACAGAAAACATTAATTTTATTTCAATAATTTTAGTAATTTCATTTGGAACAACTATTATTCCGTTGTTAATTTTTTAATTACTGGCATTATATATTCAATGCTGGCTATATATTTTTTTTCTACATACAGTACTGAAATTGGAGTTTATTATATGGTTGGCATTAATTTTGTCTATACGAGTTTTGATTAATTCGTGAAACTAGTAAATTTGGTCACTGGAATTTATATTAATTCGAAAAATATTACTATTTAATGTTTGCAATAAATAGAGGGGAACGTGAGAGAAATGGATATTGACAATTGGATCTTATCCAATTCGAAATTTAATTAATCAAATTTTTTAACAGTTTATAACGACACTCTTTACGCGATTAAAAATTGGAATATAAAATAATTCCCATCGGAGGTTCTGATTGGTTTATTGCCAAAATGAAACAAAAATATATCCAGTTTAAAAACAACTACCATTCAGAATATTTTTTTCAGCAGCCAAACCCCCCGAACTTTTGATTTATCCGGGTATTTCGACGGAGGCCGAAATGGACAAATTTTTATTACGACAAAATGTCGAGTCAAGTGAGAACGAAAAAGGGGTAAAAATGAAATCCTCTGAGAGAAAACAAAAAACAAAAGTTTCCCACAGCGGCGACGAGCAACTTTGAACTCGTTGTTGAGGGAGTAAAACACAATGACAGCAAAAAAAAACATCGGGGGAGAGTGAAAAAAAAAACCTCCCACTGCCTGCAATCAAAACAGAGTGTGAACGGCGGGTGGAGGGCGGGGGAGGGAGAGGGTGGCTGAATGAGATTGTCGGAAGAATAGGGGAGGAGAGACAGCACACTGCGCCACTGTGTTGGCTGGGTGAAATAAAATCAAAGCCACTCAAGGGACTCGCCTGCATGCAAATGGAAATAGTTCAGGGCTGGCGAGCAAAAGTTTGTTAAATTGATTACTAAATTATTTATTGGATCCATTCCGGTCACGAAAATAGTTTTACGATAATTTTTGTTTTGGGAATCAGCCGGATATCTCGTTTTTCTCTTAGTATTGTTTGAATTTTATGCCTATCTAGGGGGCTCCTATCTCCCCATCCGTTCATCGATTTATAATTATTGAAATTGCAAACGATTAGGGGATATAAAAGTAGAAATTTCATTCAAATTTCATGGATAGTTGGCTAACAATTTTATGGCACATTTCACTAATTACCGATTGAAGTCGAATATCTCACATTCTAAAATTGCTAAAAATTGTGCTAAATATTTGGGAATTAGAATATTAACTATGTAACACTCTAATAAAAAATTTGTTGCGTTGAAATTAATTTAAAAAAATAGAAAACTCGACAAACCCCATCAAATTATATTTCCATTCTTCAACTCGATTTCCTTCACCGTTCGTCGAAAAAATAGAAAAAAATAAAAACAATAGAAAAATAATAGAATTCTTTTTAATGATCAGTTATTAATTTACGAAATGTGCCATATTTATTTATTCTGCCCCTGAAAAAAACCGTCGATCACCCCCTCCTCTCCCACAACACAGAAACAGAAATAAAAATACGATTGCCAGTGGAACGAGAGCTCAGGCGAGTCACGCGTTTGTACGCCATGCTTTTGCAACAATTAATTTTCGTTTAACTTAATTAAATTTCTCGCCCTCCGCGTACAAAGCACTCTAGGCCAACTCCGATGGGATTCGCTGGTAGGTCGTGTATGGAAGTACTCCCACTCCTTGAATTCTTCTTTTTCCTTACTCTACCACCCACTCTGGGCACCGAATCTCTCCTCTTCTCATTCACGAGACACAAATTGATTTCCGTCTGCAACTGGGGTACAGCACAATGGATATCGCCGGAGCGGCATGCCAGGGAGCTTTTTTTATCCTCTACTTTATACATGTAATTTGTCGTAATTCGTTTACAAATTCGAGGAATTAAGGAGGATTGTAAGGGATTGATGGGGGTTCTGGGAATTTATGGAGCTGATATTTGGGTTCAATTAAGTCTCCTCTAATCGAGAGTGTCATCATGTAATGCCGACAATAATTGACCTTTTAAATGTTAGGTGTGTCATGCGAAGATGTGTAATTAATCAATGAAAATTGCGGATAACTCATGCTCCAATAGCAAAAAATTTGTCGGAAATTCTAGTGGCAAACTCGATATCTCGCCAGAAATCAATTATCAAGAATTGAAATAAAATTCATAAATTTAATATATGCCAGGAAAAAATATTCAAAAAATATCTAATTTTTCTAATCAGTTTCAGGTGAAAAATTGTCGCATATTTTTCATTCGAGAAAAAAACCGAAAACTGTAATTCGATTCTAACCTAAATCAATTTGAATACAAATTGGTGAAATTAATTAACCAACTCATCAGAATATATTAAGGTATTGAATATATTCATCAATTTCGTAATCATTACATCTCCGCACATTTTTTTCAAGAATCAGAAGTTTTTGATAGAAAAAGTTGGCGAGTGTTAGTTATTTCTTCATTGTTGAAAAAAATTCTAGACAAACAACCGTATTCAATTCTCGATTCGTTAATGCAAAATGTGAAATGGAATAATACCAAATGAAGTTAATCAATGAGTTTATATAGAGTTACAATAAATGAGAAATTTAATACCTCGGAAATTGTCCAAGCGTTACAATTTCAGACGAAATTCTCAAGTAGAGTAGACGTCCATATTTGTAATGTAATTTTGAATAATTGATAAATTCTTGAGACATTTAATGTTCATTTAATCAAAAAGGGAAACAGTTAACGTCGGATGCTGTCATGTGAATTGATATTTATGAGTCAACAGATATTTCCTCTTTGGAATAGATGAAGTGATATAAAAACCGATAAAAAAACCTTAATCCTTCGCGACATAACCATTCCACTCCATATTTCCGACTTTTTCCGCGTATAAAATTCAAATATTTACGACCAGTAAACAGTAATAAGGATAATTTCACTTTCGAGGTGAAATGTCACATTTCCCCAGTGTCACGGCTTAAAAAAAAATACAACGAAAGTTATCCTCTCGACATATTTCACAGCCGTCCAAACGAGAGGGAGAGAAAAAATTCGAGAAAACTCGGTAAGACGGTAAGTAACAGTCGTCCCACCTCGCTTTTAGTTCCAGATATTTATAGATACCCGTCAAGATGTTAGATTACTGGTAGGAGCCCGTCTCGATATAATTTACCCTCAGTTATAACTCTTATTTTTCATAAAATGGTGTTCGTACCGACTTCATACAACAATGCGCAGCGCAACCGCAACAATTTTCCATCTGCTGCTGTGGAAAACATGTGAAGGGGATGGATAATATTCAAATTTCGTTATCTTCTGGCTTGCGGACGAAATATTAATTCACGTTTTTCCGGGGGGCAACCGGTGCGGTAATGTAAGTATCTCAATTTTCCACTTCTGACGGTTACTCCACTGTATCAAAGTGGCTCGGAAAATGAAAAAAGGATTCTCCCTTCTGGGGAAATACAGGCAATGGGAAAAAATTAAAAATCCTCATTTTTCGAATTTAAAAACATTTTGCAGATTATTTTCTCCTATCTTGTGCAGTTTGTCGTTATTTATTATTATGTTCAATTACTTGAGTGTTGTGAATTGCTGGCGTATTTATTACTCAATTGCATTGGATTTTTTGAAAAAATTATGATGATAAGAGAAAAAGGCCCTGTCTAAAGAACTTTGCAAAAATAGTTTCAAGAAATTAAATGAAAAGTAAAATGTTATTAATGAAAACACATCTCAAAAAAGCTCGATTCACAAAATGCAAACACCAAACATTCCCACGATTATTTCTTTGCCTGTATTTCTGAAGTCAAAGTAGATTTAAATTATATTTATTAAAGTTGATAATGCTTGAACTTTTTTGTTGCGAAAGTTTATTTTATTCGAGTTTTCTACCGGATTAATGTCATTTTCCCGGAGTTATTTTTGTGAAATTATTTAGACGTGATACGGAGAAGAAATGTTTTCATGTGTAATCGAATTAGTCGAAATATTATATTTGGAGGAACTGTTGAAAAATTCCAGTTTAAACTGCTTTTAGAGAGACACTAGAAAATTATGACATTTTTAATTATAAAGCTCGTATATTAATTTGACCGGAGATTCAGCCGTAGCTCGTGTAGTCGACAACTCAACCTCCACTTGACGGGGCAGCCGAGGTTGAGTCGCGTCACGCCGCTGAATCCCAGTTTCCACTGGCGCTCGCAATACCTGAGTTGGATACCAGAGTTGTGATTGCGTTGTCTATTAGACTTCAAGCATCATCTGGGTTGTTTGTGTAAAACTTAACAGGGCCCAAATTTCGTTAAGAATTGAATGCAATAAAAATCCGACCGCGAGCACCAGTAGTTTTCGAGAAATCCTAAAAACGACTGAGAACTCATGACTCTCAGGTATTCTAAGGACATCATAAAAATGATCCTGAGACAACTCTGGAGTTGAGGCATCTGTTGATGTCCTCTTCTGCTCAACCCTGCGACAACTCGACAGAAGTGGAAACAAAAGTGAATTTTGGATGAGGATCAGTCCAAGCCAAGCAAAAAATTTAATACTCAGGTTAGAACAATTACAAAGCTTCCATTATAAGCAAAAATGACAAGTCTCAACCTCCGGTGGTAATTCCTCTCCTACGATCAAGGTAATTTTTTTCACGACATACCTCCACCTCACATCTCTTCAACCCAAACCGCCATGAAAAACTTTCAACCCAGACCGCTTTTTCGTCGAAGCTGGGAGGAAATGCTGTGAAGTTATAAGCGGGTGAATTTTTCCTCAGCGAATTTTACAGCAAAGGCCCCGAAGGCTCCTTTCGACCTGCATACGATCTCTCCGCTTGACTGTATATATCCACCAAGCTTTTTAATTAAAAACCACCGGTGATTGGAGAGCGGTTGATATGGAACTTTTTCTCTGTGCTACACTTTCATTTTTTTTTTTCATCCCCGGTCTTGCGCACCCACCTTTTGTTGCACTTTTTGCCGTAGCCTTGTTTATGAAAGCTTGCTCTTTATACTTTTTTGTCTGCAGCAAGGGGCAAACATGAGAAATGGAGATGTGATTTGTACGTAAAAATAATTAGTCTGATGAGGAACTCCAGATTTTTGTTGTGTTACGTTGAATCTGAATGGAGGAAGGGTCTTTTAATATTTAATTAAATAATTTCGAAGAAGAAAACGGATAAAAATACAGAACTATTTCTGCAGGGAATCTTCCCCCAATGCTTACACTGAAGCTCCTCGAAGATATCAGCTCCAGTGGCTCAACAACTTCGTGTTGTCCGGTGACCATTACTCTTCATGAGTGTCTCAATAAATTGTCCGAAAATTAGTTAACCACCTCCGACAGATAATAAACCACTTCAGGTGGATTCACTGATTCGAAAAATGGTCAAATAGGTTGGAATACGTAGTAAGCTCCACCTTGCCGTTACAAACTTTTCCCATGATGGTGAAGAGAAAGGGGAGACGTTAGAGTAAAAGTTAGGTAACAGTCGTCACGCGCATTTCCAAGAAAATACATTGGCGGGCAACAGCACCCATAGTCTCACTTGGAGTTTAGCCCTTGTACAGTGCACTCGCATTGTATCTCAGAGTTAAGTCGGAATCAGTGTTTAGTGCTTTTAAATCAAGCTGGTTTCTCCAACGTTAGCCTCGACTATCCGACACACCCTCGCACTTTTCCATCCACCTATACGGTTTTGTCTTTCTTTTTCACGCTCTTTATACTTTTTTTTTTCACCGCTTTCCCTCGTTTCCGCTCACTACTATAGTACCTGAAGCGTTGTAGAGTCGACCCCAACCGCCTATATTTTGCACCCGTTGCTTCCATTCTCGGTGGTATACACCAACACCATTTGCGCGCTCTCTCGGCTATTTTTATTCCATTTTATTGCGGACGTATCTTCTTGAATTTGTATTGGAATATAGGGAAATGGGGGTTGTTTATCAAGGAATCAGTGGTTGAAAATTGAAAATCGAGGTAGGGAATTCGGAATGAGTCGCGGTAGGAAAGGATTCCAGAATTTTCTGTCTGCGAGGGAGTTATGAATATAAAAGTACCTGAACCCGGCAGGTTTGCTGAGCAAAATTGATCACTCGATCGATTAACTTTCACACGATTTAACGATTCTTATACATCAGTTTTTTTACTCCTAAAAATTTTGCATTCCTGATGGTATTCATCAATGTCTGGGCTATTTTTGTTCTATTTTATTGCAGACGTATCTTCAATTTGTATTGAACTATAGGAGAATGGGGATGGGTACGGAATCAGTGGTTGAGACTGGAAAACCGAGGTAGAAATTCAGAATGGATTAGAGTTAGGGGAGAAAAAAAAGATATCAGAATTTTCTGTCTGCGAAGGAGCCACTAACATGAAAATATTGGAAGCCAGGATATTTATTGAGCTGAATGGATCACTCAATCAATAAATGTCCGCACAATCAAATCCACAACAACCTCACAGATAGTTCTGGTAAATAAATAATAGCAGAATATATTTCATAACAATCAACATTGTTTCTCGTTTCCCATACAGATGTGTGCAATATCGAACCTTAGAAATAGATACATTGTGCAACTGTAATTACTAAGCGAACTTTAATGCGACCGTTGTACATTTCCGGTGAATTCAATTATTCACTGAATAATTAGTATCATGTTAATTCTAGCTCGAAGCATCAATTTCTGAACATGATACCCAAGTCTTTGTTTTCCAAACTCCATGCATTATTGATGGCTATAATTAATACACTCTGCATTAGATTTAATGAGCATATTATTTCACTGTAGTCGATATTGCACATGGGATGGAAGCTACCAATGAGATCACTGTTATCATTGACCTGAATCGACATGATGAATTCTGGTCAAAGACTCCAATCAGGAAATGACTTTCAATTCCTGAAAACCCAGCCATTGAAATGGCAACGTGTGTATTTTTGAATTTGGGTCATTTTTATTTTCCAAGTTGGGATTCTGATTCTTTGATTAAAGCAGCACTGCAATATAAAATTCCCTCACAATGTCTACAACCATCCGTTTCTGCTTACATTGAAGAATCATTTGTATCCAATTATTTTCATTTTCATTCAAACTAATGATATCTCTTTCATTCTTTCAGATATTTAATTTATTTGTGTGAATCAGCAACTATTGTATGAAACGAGTCAATACTTTCGTTTCCAATGGTTGATTGGTCCAAATGTTAATGAACGCCCATCAATGAATAGTGTCTAAATAGTCTTCAAGTATCTTCATTTAAAAGCGTAATATGTTTCAGATTTGTAGAATTTGTTTCAAGACATGAAAATCTTTTGCTTATCGACCTTCTTCATGTTGACCTTAAGAGTTGTAGTCATGAAATCCACAATACATTTCAATCCTCTCAGTGGAAACCTTCATCGAGACACTAGTGTCAACGGTAAAGTCTTTCATCTTCATCGCGTTATGATAAAAATATCACAATGACCATATATAATATCATTCACGTCTTCCTCCTCACCAGACTATCCTTCATATTCACGGTTATGATAGTGACACGTGCGAATGTTTTATCTAGACACAGCAAAGTGATGAAGTAACAATAACATTCTGAAAGTTCTGTCCTTGAACGATACAAGCTTCACTCTGTATAAGAGTGGATTAGCATACATAAAGCCATTCAACGAGGAATTCCATTAACTTTAGTAGCGTGGGGATCAAGCGTGAGGTTCTTGCAAAAAATATGGTATATACTTGTGAAACGGACTGCAGATCCCATAGTCTTCATCCGCCTCTCTGTATACTCAAGCATGGATTGGCCCCCTTGAGAGAGACGCCATGTATATGACAGCGAATTCATTACGTCAGGCTGCAACCCTGCAGATACTCATTCTTGATTCTGGTCTTTTAGGAGAAGATCTAGTGCCTTAAAATTTTCCGGAGATTCTTCCTAGTTCTAGGAGAGATGTTCCGTGGAAAATGTTCTCTAAAAACATAAATTCTTCTCATGAACTAGAAACATCATTCGAATTCTCGAGTAGTTTGAAAACGTTTTTCCGGATACAATTATCCGAGAACGATTTTCCAGGGTATGAGTATCTGGTAACCCATTTGCCGGAATTTGCAAATGGATCAAATGAGCCATCGATGATGAATTCATTGCATATGTCATGGATTCGATAATCAGAATAACATCATAAACAAGAGCTAGCTGAAGTTGTAATATTAATCAAATTTACTGATACATTTGATTAATAATACATTCAACAGTCCAGAATATCTTCCAATGAAGCCTTCTCATTGCACCGTTCCATTCCTTTAATATTGAAGGAAATTTTCAATTTTGAAGTGAAAATCCTGACAATATCTGAATGTATTCCAAAGAATTTTGCTCATATATCAATCATATAGAATGGTCGATCAGGAATAAATTCCCCAGCTGGCTGTGCCGCAACTCCCGACGACATAATCAATGCCGAGCAGTTTCTTTCATGTCTACTCATAGAATTGCTTCCTGCATTTCAGATTCGAAATAGCATCATCGTGCTTTAATTACTGAAGTATCACTCTGGCAGCGAAACATCAAAGCGAGTTCGCCAATACTAACGCAAGGTTGAATTTTCGATCTACAAGGTCTGAATCGCCGTAGTCATTACTTCAATTTTTCTCTCAGCAAGCAACATCACACGACAGCTTGATCTCCCAAGTGCATGGTACAAAAGTGCCTTTGTCTCCTCCATGCAGTTCAACGATCGTGGGATTAATTTCCGGAAAATAGTGGACTTATGGTGCCGGTATTATCCTGTCGTCCAGACCTTTTATACTCTGCAGTCGAGCTATATGTTGTCACGTGACATTGATCTTTTCCTTTGGCTCTACTGGAATGTATTAAAATGTGAAAAATCCGAGGCAGACGAAGGATCACCGACATCAAAGGTAAGATTTTGAGAGAATATTTTCTTTGTTCATCATTTGGCATTCCTATGGGACTGAGACGTCTTATAGGGGGCACCATCACTGATCATTTGAGGGAGTAACGTTCGGAGACTCTGCTGTCTCAGTTCAACCAGAAAACATACTCTGAAGAGACTAATCAGGTGTAGTGAGGAACGATGGCTTCGTCGAGCTAACCAAAAATATTCGGATTTTTGGTCGAGGACGACTTCGCTGAACTGAAGCTTATGCTTCGCTGCAAAATGATGAATCCTTTTTGATAGTTTCTACGTATTCTAAACAATTCACTGGTGTCCTTCGCGAAACTGCAGTTTATTCTAATACTCTTAATGCCACTTTCGGAAAAGGGTTTTTGGGAATTGAATGGAGAATAAATAACTTCCGAGAATTGAATAAAGTAGATTTTCAGAGTTGAAAGGGTAGGGTCGATTCAGCGGTTGGGGATAGGATTTGCGATAGGAATCGTCCTAGAACAACACTTCCACAATGAGCAATTGGATTTTCTGACTCAATAAATATAGTCGTCACCTTTTACATACACTATATACTCGGCAATGTATCTTTTGCATACATTAAATCAGTAAATACTTATGCAACTGAGAGTTCTCGGGAGGAAATCAACTTTCAGCATGCTGGAGATCAGTATTGCGGTGAATTATGCTGTCTCACTTCAACCAGAGAACATACTCCGAAGGAGCTAATGAGGTCCACTGAGCAGTGATGGCTTCATTGAGCCAACAGGAAGGTTGAGTTTTGGTCAAACAGACTTTGTGGCATAAAGGATCTCCAGCATTGCAAAATATCAGTATTCCTTCAGAGGATTATTAGATCGTGTCCATTTCGATAGTTTCAATTTGAGGGAAAAGATCACTTCCCTAGGTTTCCAAACTAAAGATATCGCTATCGTTCTGGTTCGATACCGTATCGTCACTTCGGGAAAAGGGAAAAGGGTTCCTCGAAGAGGATGGAAAATTCAGTAATTCAGAGGCTTTACTGGAGGGGATCTTTTGAACTACCCAGCAATCGACGAAAATGGTTTTAGAGTGGCAAGGGTAGTTCTCCAATAATAATTCCTCAATGAACGACTAATGTTTGTACCATAAATAATGGTTTTCCTGAAAGTTCTCGGACTGGAAATATTATTGAGTCTTCTTGGGATCAATACTGCGGTTAAGTATGCTCGTTCACTCAAAGCCCGAGAACATTCTCGGAAAAACTAATGAGGTCCACTGAGGGCCTACCATGGTTTCATCGGACCAACGGCAAACATCGGGTTTTCGTCTCGCAGGCTTTACTTTCATAAGGACCGGCTTCGCATGTAAAGTGTAAATATTCCTCTGATGGATTACCTGATTGTGGATGCGCTCGGAAAGTTTCTACTCAGTGAAGACGATCATTTTGGTCTCGTCTAAAGGTGGGATTCGCTCTCACTAGCGTTATCGCCACTTCCGAAGAAGAATTTTCTAGAGTGAGTGAGGAATGAAGAATTTCAGACCGTTAAATGAAAGAGGGTTACGGAGTTGAATGGATGATTCCTATTGGGCGGTCGATGATAATGATCTTGGGGGAGGTAGATAGTTTAGTTCTAGAACAATAATTTCTCAATGACCCCAAAATATTTGTCATCGTGCACATACAGAGATACATACATCGACTCAATGAATAGTGCTTCTGGCAGCTGTGGTACAAATATATTTCCCGAGGAGAGAGCAAAACATACCAACTACCACTCTCTAGTATTTGAAGAGACAAGTACTATATATGTACACGTTACAAATTCGAAACTTGCAGCGAAGTTATTCCCAGCGTGTATTCTACGGCATAATTTCAAAATGAATTCTCTAGTGGGAAAGGATGGGAGAGAGAGAAAGAGAGAGACAGTGTGGAAATATTATCCCACTCGTGGTCATCTCATTTTCACCAGCGCTCGTCGAAGTGTACCCACGAGTTGTTTCCAAAATGTTCATTCTGCAAATCCAGGGGATGGTCTGAGTGAGTTTCCATTGAATATTCGGAAAGGGAGGTAGTGACACCGTTGAATGTATCTACCATTCGACGATCTAACTGGTAAAGTTTATTCAGGCTGAGGGGGAGCTTAATATTATTCCGAATAAATATTCTGGAAAGTGGAGATGTTCAAAGGTGGGATTAAGAGATTTTCCGTTATGGATGGGCGAGTTGAGATGTTTCTTTTAGCGTCGTGATGGTGAATTGCTTTCATCATACTCATGAGTTGCAAATAATTTCATTTAATCAATTGAATAATAAAATTGCTCTTTACGTCATTTGATTTCAGTGGGTATATGTTTGCAGTTGTGATATTAGTTTTAGTAACTGACTACTAGAATGATTAATGTTCTGTAACTCGATATTGAGGGGGCTAGTTTTGATCAAAGTTACCTTTCACCACCGCTGGAGGATAAATTCCGAAAGGACATTTTGGAGGATATTGAACTACTCACCTGGAACAGAGAAAAGATAAATTCTATTAATATTGAATAATTATTTTCATTATTAATCAATTAGTGTAATAATACTCGTGAGTTACCAATAATTCTGCGCAAGTTATTTCTAAAAAAATCATGAAATTAATGAATAATTTAATTTTGTATTAAACAATTGTTATATTGCCATTCACATCAGAATGTCATAAACAATGTTAATAAATTTCCAATCCAGATAGATGATAATGCTACAAATAAAAATCAGTCGTCCATGACGGGATAAATGAAAACTAATGCAATTCAATTCATCGAATGTTTCAAAAGGCTCCGAATGTCAACCACTCAAACTGATGACGAATTACGAACTATTTCAATTGCCACTCAATTGCGGATAAAAACCGTGGACAACGTCGCCGTAACGATATAGTCATCCGGTAACATGTCACCTCTTTTGCATTCTCATGGCCTTTGAATTTCACCTCACGTGCGTATATTTCATGCTTTCTCCGCATTCCTCTTCCTCCCTCCCCCCCCCTGACGACATTCCCCCTCTGACTCTACAGCCATAGCGGGAGTATGTACGTCGGGAACAATATCCACCCGGCTAGCCTGTTGAAATCCGCATGTCTCTCGCATGTAGTCATGCATTTACCAGAAATTTCTACATAACCGTAATTTCCGCCTACTCTAATGAACGCTCCGGCATTATTTGAATGGATGGCTATCATTTAATATCGCTTTATTTAGAATTATGACGGTGTCTTGTGAATTTTAATATCAATTCGTTGCAAATGAGGGAAAAATAAATGAAGCATTAGGGCGAGGGCGGACCGGAAAGAGATCCACAACAAAGTTAAAATTCTGTAAATGTAACCGAGTACTCTCCACAATTGATGACTAATTAAATAACACAATTAATTTAATAATTGAAATTGAAACAAAATCATAAATAATAAATTATGATTTGTTCATAACATAGTCTATTCTATTTTACCCAGTTATATTTCCAATAAACTTTAACTATATTTGTTACAAATATTGAATTTTCAACAGAAGTTATCTACACGGAGAGAAACATTCAATAAAAATTACGGATCTGTTTCGTAATCTACAGGACAAGTCCAGGAATATTGTTTTGACTTGCAGATTACGGAACTGACACGTAATTTTTTATTGATTTTTTCTCTCCGTGTACATTTTGGTTCCAATCAGAGCACGTGTTCCATTTAATCTCATATTAGAAAGTCATGAGAGGATTGTTTGGACAGGAAAAATATCGTCGTCTCATTCGTCGAAATGACGTGCGAACGGAAGTGATAAAAAACTTTCCTCCCATGGAATTTGGCCGGCCAATGGCTGCCTCATTCGACCAAATTGATCGAATCGACCATTGTCTCCGCCCTTGATTCGCCAAACGAGGACAAAAGTGGCCGGTAACAATTGCGGATGCTACAAAAGTACATTCTCAGAATCTCCAACTCAATTCTCATTCTCCACCCCTGTTTATCCCCGGCAAAACAAGAAGCTGAGGGACTCTCCACTCGTTACCCTTGAATCCCCAGTTGTCTCCTTCTTCCATTTAGTTCCACCATTTTTGGTCACAGCAGTTTGAAACAATTCCCCGTAGGATTATCGGTGGATATATCTCTACTCTGGTTTGCATTCATGGGTACAAAATGCAATCGACCAAACGAACTCTGGCAGAATTCCCATTTCTACTGCACTCAACCACCAGTCTCTCTCACTCTCGGTCATTCTGTCTCGCTCAAGGGGAGAAGGCTCCAACTAGTTGTTAATCAAAATTCGTAATTCACCACGAAACACATACCCAACTCCCACTGGGATAATGGAATTGCCATATAGAGTTGTGGGAAGTGCGCCAAGACAAACTTACGGGGTAGGAAAAATGGAGGCTCTTGAATTCCATTTTTCAGGGGTTAAAGTAATCAGAGCGTTTTTAATTGTATTTACTTACACAAATATCAATATTTCAATTTGAAATCGGCCATCGCAAATTGAGACTCTTCAATGTTGATATTGTTGGTGTTATTTGAAATTTTGGGGAATAGCAAACTCAGAGAAAAATTCGTTAAAACCTCAGCTATCTCAATTTAAGAATTTAGCATTGCCATTTTCTGTCAAATTGAGAGACCGTAGAAAATAAGTTGCAGAAATGTGAAATGGTTTCGCAAATTGAAAACTGAATGAAATCGCCAATTTTCAAACAAGAGCAAAATGAGAATTTTGAATGGGAGTTCCATCAAGGCTGGAATATTCAATACTAAATTATGGTGAATTAATTACAATTGAATACACTGCCTCCTTAGAATTACCCCCATTTTTTACATTTTTGTGAAATAATAGGAAATAAATTATCCATCTGATTCAATTGGTCTGAAAAATTGTGTACTTTTACAGATCCAACATCTTGAACCTTTACAATTGAATGAGCCTCATCCAGGTAAACTGCCCCTTTCCAAAGAATTCCACAAATTTACACCGTATATAAAAACATGGGAAATAAGTGAAAAATTCGGGTAGTTCTCATAATAAAAATATTTTTGTAGCTTTGAAAAAATTCCGCGCCATCGTAAACCCCTTGATTTTCTAACTCAGAAAGCAACGACATCATATAACCCTAAGTCACTGTTTTATATACCCTCAGCAACACTAGTAAATCTTTATGTGGTTGAAAAGAAAACGGGGGAGGGGGAGGGGTAATCTTACTGCTCCGGATATGGTTTTAAATATGAATGGCCTTTAAGTGGAAATAAAAGGTAGTCGTTGGAAGCCCGAACGTCCGTGCTCGGAAAATCCCCCCCCCCCTCGATAGGCTATGGGTCACCATGAGGTTACTCCGCCCCCTCCGGCCTCTTTTTTTTTCTCCCACCCGAAGTGAACGGGTGAACGGTAAAATAAAATCCGGTCTGGGAAGCTTACCTCATCCCCAGGAAAACGAAAGACGTTGGCAATGGAAAGAAAAAAAGAGGAGGGAACGGAAGAGAAAAGAGTGGAGAGGTAGAGCCGAGCCTTACACTTTTGTTAAGTCTAGAAATCTGCATCTGAAAGAATAGTTCTCGCTCGATTTATTATTTTCTCTCTTATTATTCTTATTCGATTCTTCTTCGTCGCACCGTATCCCGTGCGCTTTTCTCACCCTCTTTTTTCCTACTTTTATACACTCTAGGATGAAAGAAAAGCTCCATTGGATTATCAATTTAGAATTGACACTGGTTTAAGCCAGTCCAAGAGGACTTGGAGTGTTTTTGATAGTTATGGACAAAGAGCTTTTTTGTGCTGGCGGATTCGTAAATATTGATGATGAAGAGAAGGATAACTGCCGGGATCGGAAGAGGTTGGAAACCTTTGAAACTACTGAATGTGAATTTAATTTTTTTCAACGGACTCTCGTCACTTTCTCGAAGTACTAAAAATTTCTTGTAGACAAGGTTAACGATTTTAATTTAGTTTCTTCTTCCTACAAAACAAAAGTGAAGGCAAGGAAAAGTTTTCTTCAGTAGCATTTGTTAGTTAATTAACCGAAAAAACACAATTGCCAAAAAATAATAGAATGTTCGATAGAAATCCAAAAAAAATTGTCCTGGGAATTTCTTAAGGTGTTCTATAAATTTTTTTTTGTACGTGTCGAGTCCTTTCTTAAATAATTTTTTATGTATTTTGTGAAAGCCCCGGCAATTTTCTAGGGCCAATAGAGAGGTTTTACGGCAAGGTAAGGTCAATGCCCTGTAAATGCCGTGCATTGGAGAGTGTCAACTGAGGTTAGTGTCACGCGGTTGACCCGTTTACGCCCAAGAGGATTCAACTGGATAATCCAAGTGCTGGTAAGTTTTTTCTCTCCAAATGAAAATAAAATTGGAAAAGTCTTATAAGATTGAAATTGAATTATACGGGGTTCCTTTAAAGTGCAACGGGATGGGACAGAAGTAATCTCTGATACGAATGGACGTGGCCGAAAATTGATTCATCAAAAACATCCTCCGAACATCATTTATCAACTGATATCCAAGCCGCCTCCCATTTCATTCTTCAATAATTAAAAACGAGATGGAGGTGTCAGTGTATGATCAGCTAAGCTCAGTGCACCCAGAGAGTAAGGCGTTCTTGGAAAAAATGAATACTTCAAGAAAAAGACTAGAAACTGGACTTCACGCAAGTTTTCGATTTGGAGTAACAGAAAAATCGCTTCTCTCTCAAAGTGTCTGTCGTGCTAATATTCAATGTCGCACGCCAACTTACACTGTGACGTCATTGCACGACGAAATTTCGCCCAGAGATGATCCCGTTATCTCCACTTATCACACCATCCCCTGATTTTTCTTCCACTGAGTCTACCTCCTCTCTTATACGCCTTCTGCCAGGCTTATCCGAGCACGTCAGCCACATATACAAGACAGAGATTGGTACAGGAAAATTCAAGGAGCACACGCCCCCACTGTATGCTCTGTTTTATGATTAGCTACCAAGAGAAGACGTGCCAAAGATATGAAGACTGGACCACGTAGATCCGCGTGTCAGGTATAAAGTGCATGTCGAATGAGAAAACCGAGGAAAAAAAATGTTGAAGTGGACGCTATCTCCTGAGATAGGTGAGTTGACTGTAGTACATATCTGAAAGACTTGTGATCATGCTGGAGGAGAAGGCCGAGTGTCTTGACCGACCCCAGACGTCTCCTCTCCGCCATTGCTCCCAGATGACACGGGCTCTCTCTCTCGCCTATCTTGAGAATTTTTTCCCATTTTTCATTGCCCCTTCTATTTTCACTCCACCCTTTTCCCACGTCTGGTCCATCGACAGGGCCAATGGTGTAAGAATCTGCTGCTGGAGAATTGAGAGGACCCTCTTTCTACCGTCCTCGTACAACGTCGAATGGCTTTTCAGGGAAGAGAAGGGATGGGATATCGGAGAGAATGGAAGAGGCGTTCGACGAGGCACTTCCGGGCGAAACGATTGCTATCGGCTCGAACATCCTGGTGGATGTTGAATAAAGGGATACTGATACCTGGCCTCCGGAATGCGAAAGGGTCGCGATTCGTCAATTTTGGGTGGTGATATTTTTCTGGCATCGGCTCCTTTTGTGAAGTGTTTTTCTATGGGCTGCGTGTACTGAAATCGGAGATCCTATTGTGGAGATCTATCAGACTGAAGGAAGGGTCCAATCAGGGTGCGAGGGTGCGCTCTTGTAGAAAAACCTCTTCATTACTACTTTCTGCATTTTTTTTTTGCGTATTGAGGTACTGTTTGGCAGCAAGAACATGTGATAAACTACAGTCAATGAAAAGTTTTGAAAACTGGATAAATCATTGACATTAAGTATTGTCAATCTGATTTTTGGATAATACTGCGTTATAGTACCTCACAATTTTTCCTTTGATAACTGAAGGGAAGTTGGTTTATTTTTGCATGTATAGTATCGGAAGCGATATTTCTAGCGTCGGAAAATGGTTGCTTTTAATGACTTGATTATCGATTTTTGAATACCCAGTATTTTGCTCGCTAGAATTAATAAAAATTTGTTGCCGAAATAAAGCAGCATGAGCGTGAAATAAGGACAATTTATTCTTTCAATCTTTCAGATCCCAAATTCCAAGCTGTCTAGACTCCCTCATAAAAAATCTCGCGAAAGATTTTAATCGGATTCCACACGCCTTATATCTCCGAAACTAAAATATTCCAGTTTCCGAACAACGTGAGAACCATTCATCACAATCGACGGATAACGATTCATAATCTTTTTTTTTTTCCTTCGCTAAGACTTTTTCCAATTCTTCTCCAAGCCCTCACGATCCAATTTTTTTTCCCACTTCCTCCTGCACTCGATCTCTCAACCCTGTCGTGAAACTTTCCCGAGAATTTCGACTTTCCAAGGAGAAAGAATTACCACATTGTTTGGTCTCAACCCCTTCTCCACCCATCACTCCACGAAATACCGATGTGCAGGGAAGATAAATTGTCTGAACCCTTCTGGGCACACATTTATACCTGTACTTATTTCAAACTCTACAAGAAGTGAATGTTTTTCTCGTGCTTCAGTTAGTTTTCCCGAGGGCTCTTCGAGTTCCCTGGTGTTGGACTTGACCGGCGATTGAAACGAGAAGCCTCAGATGTCAAATAGTTGCTGGACTGCGGTCGGCGCATCAGGAGCAAGTCATTCGGCAATTTGAAAATCAATCTGATGGCGATAGTTCAGTTTAACTCGTGTAAAGTCCCTACCTCATCGCAGGTCGATTCTCCGAGTCTTTGATCAAATCATCCAACACTTCCGTTTCACTTAATTCAACCAACTTAGTACGCTATACACAGAACAGCTGAGAAGTAAATTACGCCTGGGTAAATGTAATTTACGGATACCGATTATGTTAATTACGACCAAACAAAGTCTCTTTTAATGGAGTTAAAATATTGCAATCTTACATTCAAAGGAAAGCTCAAAATTGACGTTCGGAGTAGAGATTAAACTCATCGAAAAGCTTGTGATTCAGATCTATTTATAGATCTCATGTATCTCGCAAAAATTTTATTTTTCTTCTAATGGGAAGCACTTCATATTATTCACACTTCTAGATCTCTTTATTATTCAAACGATTTTTTGTCTGAATTTTGTGATATCTCCAAACAGAACAAACATTCTGTTGAAAGTCTTAAATAAACTTTTAAGAGAGTGTTCATTTAAAAATGAAACTGGAATATTATTATTTTATTAAAGTGCATTGACTGATCACCTGAAAAGTTTTCCTCCCCGCAACTTAAAGAAAAAAATGCTATCTCAGTCCCTCCAGATTCATCAATCCAACGAGAGAATTTCAACAATGAAAAAACCCTATAATTTCCAACCAGCCGCAAAAAAAAATAATTACATGAATTAGTCCAATTAATTCTAATTCACCGAGTAATGTTCATTCTGTTTTAATTCTCTCCAACCGAATGTCCATTAAATGTTCCACCACTGATGGGATTAAAAGTTGAGAAGCCATAGCAGGCGATGA
The DNA here is from genome assembly GCA_030522845.1 of Psyttalia concolor. Lineage (NCBI taxonomy): Eukaryota > Metazoa > Arthropoda > Insecta > Hymenoptera > Braconidae > Psyttalia > Psyttalia concolor. The sequence continues at coordinate 36,229 of JAPYZM010000021.1, read as the reverse complement.
GAATGTGCCGCATAATTTGTTGGTCGGAGTTTTTTTTATAGAAAAATCAATGCTTCATTTTACGAGACAGTGAAATTTTTACGAGAGAATTATCCAACTTTTTCCACCGTATGAAATCTCGCAAAATCTTGTTTCCTCACTTTGACATACATATGAAAATATGACGGAGTGCGTTTACCTCAGTGAACTGGCAAAACTGTTGTTTTATTTTTCACTTCGCATTTCTTGCCAACCCTCGTCCCCTCTCCCCAGCCACCAAAAAATAAGAAGATACGAGCCTTGAAGTACAGTTTCAAGTAAAAGAGCAGATACCCCAGACTTTATTTTTCTCCATTCCTTCTTCTTTTCGTGAATTTCTCCTTTCAAGGTATAACTCAGCCTTGAGTTCACCCCGGGTCAACTGTATCCCTGGGGGCACTCTGCAATACGACAATGGACCGCGAAGTAGCCTGATACGGTTGGGAAAAAATAGTGGAAAAAAAGAAAGACAAAAAGAACAGCAAAAAAAGGGGGAAAATTCACAGTGAAATAAAAGAGGGAAAGTGTCTGTATCGGTACTCAAAAATAAGAACGAATGAAATTGAAATGAGAGGAAAAGAATGCTCAAAGATCGTACTGGCACTCGTTCTTTTTCATTTGTTCTCCGCTGGGTCGAGCCATTGAATGCTTTTCGACGATGTCACAGGAGTTTTTATTCGACAAGTGGGAATGCAGGCCACGTACTGTCCCACCTGATACTCATTTATTCAGTTGAGAGGCACGTCAATGTTGTTATCCGGAGTGCGGGGATTGTTGAGAGTTCAAACGTGTGCTGCGGAGTTTTCTTTAATTTTCATGGAGTCGGACAAATCGAACACGGAATGATTGGCGATCATGAGGGCAGCTTCACCGACGCTGTCGTCAGATGTCGCGCTCAGGTCTGAGAATTGGCGCTGAATATTTGAAATTTTGACAAGGAATATTGATAATCTACTTCAGTAAAGCTTTCACAGACTGAAATTTTCAGCCCAAAGAATTTTGTTTTTTTAGAAAATTCATTGAATTAGATTTATAACGTGAATTCCCCGGGTATTTTTTAAAAGAAAATTTCTAATAGAAATCAGTTCATGAAAAGAATTAATGGAATGGTTGATATTTTTTCTTCCGCATTTTGTCCCACTTTTCTTGAGACGTTTTTGATAAGATTACTTCGGCTTGAGTTTCACAAGTTTTGTCATTCTACTGCTCTGCTCTTTTCATTGAAAAAAGTTAAGCAAAAGTGTTTTGGCGATTTCAACAAAGGACCTCTGCTAGGCACTTATGTCTATTCTAGTATAACTATTCAATTAAATTGAAAAGACGCCGAGGAAATTCGGATTCAAGACAGTTGGATAATTCTTGTCCTCTTACTGCCTAAAAATCAAGAATGTCTTTGACTTCATCCCTTCCTTCCCACAAAACATTTCAATGTCACTCGTTGGACAATGACCCGTCTGCGAAACTTCATTTTCTTTCCAGCAGTTCAATGGCCCATTGAACAAAAAAACGGAAAAACTCTGTTCTTATCAATGACCACAAATCGCCTCGAATCCTATTAAAGCCTAGATTCTAATCTGTCCTATTCATCTCCTCTCGCTGGTTCTTTTTTCCACCGTCTAGACGCTTTTTTTCTACCGTTTATTCACCGCATATTAGTGCAATGAAACTACGATCGATTGAGTCATCCCCACATGAGTCAATTATTCCTGGCATAAACTATGAAAACCACAGTTTCTCTATAAAAAAACTTTTTAGTTGTGTCGTTCAAAATTCTGAATGCTGCGAAGAAAAATGAATAAAAAATGTTAATTTGATGTAAGCATTACATTAACAGACTTTGAGATTTGGAAATTCAGATGAATTATTTTTTATATTTTTAATTACTTTAAAAATCTGCAGAATGTGGTACCAAATTTGAAATTTGCTAGTTTGATCAAAACAATTAAATCACAGAGAGAATTATTAGCAAATAATTGTTCACACGTTCATAGTTTTATTATATTTCCGACAATTTGAAGTTTCACTATTTTTTTTAAACTTTGAAGTGAAGTTAATATAATTTTCCGAAGAATCCCTCACTGCCTGTTCCCTAAAATCCAATAACTTTCTGAATTCTAATGTCTCATTAAATAAAGTATGATAGCCCTATCAACCCTAGATTCTGATCTTTCCTATTCATCTCCTCTCGCTATTTTTTTCTCGTCTAGACGGATTTTTCCAGCTTTTTTTCTCCACATTACCTCAATGAAACTGTAATTGATTGACTCATCTCTACCTGATTCGATTATCCCCGATATAAACTACAAAACTCACTGCTTCTCCAGTTTATCCTCCCATCCGAGGGAAAGTCCCGTCAACCACACGTTAAGGGCTCACGAGAAGTAATAAACCCGACAAAATAATCACCATCATGACTTTTTCCACACCGCCATTCTTCTGGATGACTTGCAAGCCGACATTTCAGGTGAATGTGAATTTCTCCTTGTTACAGGGTACATCGTTATGAAAAGAAAGCCACTAACAAGCTACCTCACGTGATTGGTTGGATGAAGCATAAGAAAGAAAATTTATACAATAAAAAAAAACCACCACCGAGAGTACGAATTTGTGCACGCCGACGGAGTGAGTGTCCAATTATCCGATGTAGTGAATCCTCACCCGCAGAAGTAGATTTTTGACATGAACCGTGGAGGATACATGAAAAAACCCGGAGGCAAGATTCCAGAAACTCAGCAGTAACGATGATTCTCAGTCTGACTTACAACCAAGAAATGTGAAAATTCAACAATGGATTTAACACGTACTCAACTGAGAGCGAGGATGTCTCCATCTCACTGCTCTGCACTTCCGTCAACTTCTCTCACTCGGTTGGGTGAAAGGGAAAAAATTTACACCGGAGGAGAAAAAAAACTTTCAACGTCTTCACCACCTGCGGTGAAAATTATTCATAAAGAAGAGAAGAAGGAACAAGTCGCACGGTTGCTGACGGTCTTTTAATAGTTTTTCACGGATGGTTATGGGTGGATTGAAAAGTGTAGTTTCGGCGCTTTAGGAGTCTTCGTAGGAACAAGGGACTTTGTCAACGGAAGTTTGCCGCATGATACTGGATGCCGTGAGGGGCTGACTGATAATCCTGGGAAATGTGGAGATTGATTCCAAGTTGAGTTTGAGGGGAGTTGTGGAGTTTTGGAATCAAAATTGATTGTAAGAGACTAGAGGAATGGGGGTTCTGGGGAGGATATGAATAGTGTTACGTTTCGTGAGTCCATTAAATTGATGAACATCTTAGTCAAGTTCCGTGGATGGAATGGAATGATTCGTTTAGTAAATGCATTTGCATTTTTCTTTAGACTACTACACTAGTAAAGTAGTAAAAGCTTTGGGGTATAATATCCTGAGGTTGAAAATTAAAAAAGATTTTTCCAATTTGTACGAAATAAGACGAGAAGATGATTGCTAGAGGACAATCAGATAATTGGATGAATGAGATGAAAAAGTAAAAAAAATTGCGAATGGAAAATACTATAGATATATAGAAATACTTCGTCAATATCGAAAATAATGGAATTTAAAAATTTAGCGATTTATCGACAGTATAAATAGATCTTATGAACAGATTTCAGCAGTTTAAATAATACAAAATAAATGAAGAAAACAATTCGATGAGGAAGGTTCAGTGACGCCGTCCTCAGGTGGCGCTCTATGCGGAGCTGCCAAATCGTAATTTCGACGCTTGAGGCGTCTTCATGAATGAGGGGCCTTTTTTTAACATTCAGAATCAAGTCGTTCAAGTCGTTGTGTAAAAATTTTTGATGGACTGAGGATGGAAACTGTTGAGAGTTTAAGCATCCGTTCCAGTGTTTTCGACAATTTTCGGGAAACTCAACTATGAAGGGTCAGCTTCAGTGTTGGTTAAAGGAAGATTGAAACCTGTAGTTTGGATACTTCAAGAGTCTTCATAGAAACAAGGGACTTTGTTGGATGAAGTTTAGCCCATGATACTTAATGCCACGAGGGGTTGCCTCATAATCTGGGGAAATGTGGAGATTGATTCCGAGTTGAGTTTGAGAGGAAGTTGCGAAGTTATAGAATCAAAATTGATTCTACGAAGCCAGGGGGAATGAAGCGAGCATACTAATGATGTGCTTTGTGAGTGCATTGATTTGAATGAACGTCCGGAAAAAGTTTTTTGGATTTATCTGCAATTTTTTGGAATAGATTACTAAAAATTTTGAACCAACATTGCTGTGGCACTTTTTATAACTTGGAATGAAGACGCGGCTTCAGCGACGCTATCACTAGATGGCGCCCTCAACTCGCAGATGGTTATGGTCGATTAAAATATGTAGTTTCAATGCTTCAGATTTAATTTATGATTTTAACAGAAAAATTTTAACAGTCTCGTTTTCCTAACTTTCCCGAAACTTTGATCAGCGAAAATTAGTTTTAATGGAATCAAGGTTATCAGTGAAAATCCAAATGGAAAATTCAAAAAGGCTTCAATACAGAGAACTCTAAGTTTGAAAAACACGGACAAGAGGATTTTAATTAAAAGAATAACCGTTTTTTAAACGAGGACGATTGAAAATGCGTACTGCACGATGACACTAGCGTGCGTCAATAAAGCAAGGATGACTGGTTATCCGACACTAGAGGCTTCCACCCGCTCACTCATCCGCGTCGAGTGGTTAAGCGCAATATATCATGGGTAATTATACCCAGACGGGGTCTGATATTAGCGTTAAGGTGGGTTGTTAACGCAATAGAGAGGTATACTCGGGTAGACTCAGCATGATGTAAAGTGTAACTGTAACCGTCACTTTATTTCCCCAGTGTTCTGATATCCACGATAATTGGTAACCCGATAATACAGAATACTCGGCAAAGTTAGTGTGAACTATTGAAAGAATCCGGGAAATGGAAATTCGTAGCATCTGACTTGTGTTCATTCGTGCGTCAGAAGGTTGTGGTCGAAATACAGAGGTTGCAAATGAAAAGCGACGAATGAGAATGGGGGGGAATGAGGAGGGCAATAGAGCAAACGTACAGTTCAGATGAAAATTGTACACGACACGTCGATATTGTGGCCAGTTTTCGTGAAATACTCTGCCAAAGCAATCACGCCGTGTCCGAGAGTTTCTACTGTTACAAAATTGCTTCCGTGAAAATCCATTACAGTCTAACAAAGTTTCCGGATTATGTATTAAATTTCCTTCTTCCCTCAATTTTCTATTGATTACACAGATACTGGAAATTGTTTTCAGACCGAAAATTATGAAAATTTGATGAAATGAGCGACAAGTTCGTAACTCTTCTCCTGGAAATTTAATTTTATTTCACTCCTGGGTATTTAAATATTTGCATTACTCGCTGTTGGAAAATGTGGAATGCCTTTTATTCGTTATTTGCTCATTAAATTGCAGAATATTCAGTCGGGTAGTGATTCAAGTTTCTACCCCTGTTTATGGAAAATTGTTGAGTAGAGAGAACACGAAACATTTCGGAAATTTAATTTCTCCCATAATTGAGGAACAACATTTCTATAAATAAAATATCTGTTGAGGCTAGATGAACCTATGGAAATATATGCATCCTATGGAACAGTCAAAACCCTAGAAATCATGTTAAGTAAGGACCCTAATTATTATCCGATTTCAACTGTTTGTTTTCAAGAGAAAATCCCACTAAAATTGCAAACGGAGAATAAAATTAGATTTTTAACAAATTGAATAGGGAGAGAGATATTAATAAATAATATTTATACGGTAAGTGGTATTTTTTTCACTACCGGAATGATGCACAGAGACTGCGGCATCTAGTTGGCGGTAAGCCAAGGAAAGCGCGGATGAATTTCCACCTGATAATACCATTTTAACATAATGCACGGTAAATTACTGAGTACCTGTTGAGTTACGGTCTATTTTAAAATTCTGAGAATCCGGCTGATCATGAATTTCTAATCCGCTGAGAGTAAGTATTCATCAACGAGATGAGTATGTCCTATCACGCTTACTAAATGCTCCTGTCCTGCATAAATAAAATCATTTATTAATTATTCAAAATATGTAAAGCTGGAATAGGAAATTATTCATAAATTGGTTGGTACTCTCGATGATGTAGAATAAATCATGAAGTTTGATGCATTGCTGGGAGTCTTTGATCAATTTTTCAGGTTGAAATGGACAGAGTTCCATGAGTTCAATTCTTCATTTCGATTTAAAGTATTTTTTGGATTCGATGGAGCGGATTTAGGTCGATTTGTTATTTCTCCCATCTGTCACCGAAGAAATACGAAAAAGACACGTAATGTTTCTAGAAAGTGTAAAACCTAACAAAAATTCCAAAAATCATTATATCCTAGAACATAAAAATTCTTTCATGTTCAGGAATTTTGACGAAATATTCCAGAAAAAATAAAGAGTATATTGTTAAAGGTCCCCCTCCCTATCATGGCTAGTATGAGGCTCATACTCAAATCCGACCTGAAAATTCAATAACTGCAACCTGAGTCACATGAATTAACTCAGGTTCAAAAGTCGATAGGAATTTCAACTGCCACAGGCTTGAGACACTAATTTTTTAAGAGTATAATACGACGCAAAGACACTCCCGAAAGTTATTAGTCGCCTGACTTTAAAATTTAATTTGTTTCTAACAATGCGCCAAATTTGCGAGACTATAAAATCAAATAGACCAGCGAAATTAATCGTCAGTTGAAAGAAATTGGCAGAGCGTCGAATGAGGGCAACGAGATGCAGATGGGAGAGCTGGCTCTCACGAGGATAGGGCGAATGAGAGGGAGGACGAGAGACACGAGTGGTCCGCCTAAAATGCTCATAAATTTCCTATACCATTCCCCCTCCGGCAATACTGACAGAGGATGTACGTGTCCATGAACGATAAAGATAACGTCGAATCTATACCGATGGTTTACCGTTTTAAAGTAACAATAAGCCCTCGCCCCAAAACTATTCTCTACTCTATTCTCCTCACCTGTCCAGCGCAGAATCCCATGACGTTTCGCTATCTTTAGATCTGTTATCACCAATAACTTCGTTATGTCTTCGCATTTTACAGTTACTCCCACTCACCATTCGAGACGTTACTTCAGTTTTGGAGAAAAAAAAAGTGTTGGCAGTCTGCCCATCACGTTCCGACACCTTACCATTTTGTGATAAAACTGGGTACAATATTATCATCCATATTGTGCGGTCCATCCAATCACCGGAGCAATCAAGTACTGCTATAAATTTTTAACAATCTGTCATTGCAAACGAGAAATAACGACATCTGCACTGAGGAAAAAATAGTTTATCGATAAGAACAGTTTTACTTCTATCAAGAAGCTCATGCCTTGACAATTCTCAACAGCAAAGAATTTCACGCTCGGAGGAAAAAATTAAGGTTGAGAAACTATTGAATAGTCGGACTCAACTGGACTTGCTCTGAGAAATTCGTTGCTTGTGATGAATAAATTGAACTCGTTGTCGAGATGTTTTGGTTTTTTTAATGCCCCGATAACATTATTTCGACAATTCGATTTTCCAGTCTAACATATCTCGCATAGTAAACCATTCAGATTGATGATTAAACCATACTCATCGTACCAATCACGTGCCGTCATAAATTCACCCGAAATCTGTCACAAAGCATGATAAATAATGGCTCGACTGCTGTATTTTACTTGCATCACTTTTTCCTCATGCCATGTCCTCTGTCTCTGTACGTCCAACTAATTTATATAGCGTCCAGCTAGTGCTGCAGCTCCACATTGTTAAAGAGAGTATAAAATGAGAGGAGACAGGTGCAAAAAAGAAAATGCAACTGTACGGTTTACTTTTTTTGAGTGATATTTAAGTGTCCAAGCAATTGTTCAAAATTAATGATCATTTGTTTAAAAAAAGCGGGCCGAAATTTCTGGTATTTTCAGCATTTTATTGATCCGCAGAAAATTTAATTTCGAAAATCAGCGGAATTTGGAAAATTAATACAAATTTTATGATGTTGAAAAAAAATACACTCTAGAAATGCTAAAATAGAGACTGGAAAGTTTTTAATTCTTTACTGTTAGAAAATTACGTCTGACATTTTAAGAAAACAATTTTGTTATTTTTAATAATCACTCACTTATATAAAATTCCCGTGTATTTGAGTCTGAAAAATTAGTCATTCAATTCTGACAATGAGCTTGAGTATTATAGACTCTATTGAATTTTCATTGGTAATTTGCCATAAAAAAAAAGGAATTCAATTATCCAAAAGTTTTGAGTTGAATCTGGGACTCCCTGAATGATTTGATTTTGAATTGCATTCAAATGCGGAATAGAAAAATCAAACAAAAAAATAAATGATGTTTTGCCAATTATTTTTTTGAAAATTGTAAAAGGGATGTCAGTAATCACTGGTTAACGAGATTTTTCTCGATTTTTTCTTTCCCCACAAGCAGTAGCAATTACGATATGTTAACCCGTGGCCCAAACGCATTTAGCCCGAGGATTTGTCGCACAGGCAATTACAGCTCATTGATCTAAAAGACACAAAGCGATACCAAACAAAACAAGGAACCCCACAAGCTTCGCAGTTATACATCCTGGGACTAGGGATATAGAGCACCAGGTGGTGCTCAGACACAGGTGGGAATATTTTCCCCTCGAGCGGGGGAATATTGCGCACGAATGGATTTAGAATCAACGTAGTGAGGGAAACTGAGAAAATAGCGAGGTTAAGGGAGAGATAGGTTGTGAAATGGGAGATAAGACGACGCGTGACACTGAGAGATGTTGTGGAATGCTTGAGAAGACACACTCGGAGTGAGCAACTGAGCGTGCTTTCACGTTTCGGCATTTTGCGTGGGGTGAGGTGTGTCTAAGGTGACGATCAAACTTTCCCAATGCTATTTTACAGGTGTTTTAGCAAAACTTCAGTGGAAATATTAAGTCGTATTAGTTTTCACCGGAGATAAATTATCGTCATTTAGGTAAACCAAGAGAAGGAGGTACACGTAATGAAGGAGTTGTAGTTATTACGAGACCTGCAGAAGACTCTCTACCGCTAATTTTCTGTCGTAAAGTATCATATTTTTTAATCGAATAAGATTGTCTTTTTCCTGGAAAACTGCAAAGTGTTAGCGCATGTTTTCCAGTAAATGTATACATTTCACGTTATGTCTGGAATTTAAGTCACAAAAGGATCTAAACGTGAATTGTGTTTTTTTAAAATTAGGACAAACAAAGTCTTAACCGTATTTTACACTTAAAAGTCCCGACATTACGACCGGAATGTATTTCACGGTATACTTGTACGTAATTGATAATAAAAAAAAAGTGCACCGATTTTTTTTGTGTTTAAAAAATACATCGTAGATTTACAACGATTTTGAACGTAATTAATGTTTTTTAAAGTTATGTATATTTTCACTATGGGAAATTATATTTGCCATCTGAGCAATTGCTTTAATTATCTGACGAACATTTTGATTATCATTGTAATGTACAGCTGGAGACTGATGTTCGTGAAAAAATCCCCGGAATGCAGCGGTAAACTCTCTACGAACGTTAATCCGCTACTGTATATTCAATTTTTCATTCAAAAAGGTTATTTCCGCTAGAATAGGAACTATATAAAATTGATTGGTAGTTAATCATTACTATATTTTTTTCTAAAAATTTTGCAAACCATTTTCTGATAGCAGCCGATAAGCGAGTCAAGTAAAAGATGTGGACTCAGAAGTCATGAGTTCTACCTAAATATATTCCGTATCAAGCGAAGAAATATTGCAAATTAATTAATCTCGTATGTTTCTCCTCGGCATAAAATAAAAAAAGGACACGAATTAAATTTCGCCGCACGTTTACCTGACCTGTTGGGCAATTTCTTCGCAATATTTGTCTCCGCGTTAAAAAAAAGTAGTTGAAAAAATAATTGCCATCGCCTCCATCAAAATCACTTTACTGAAAAATCCTTTCGCAATTCCCCGTAAAAGCAATCTTCATCATGATTTTCAGATTCTCAAAGCCCCCATTCTATCTCTTTCATCCTAAACGAGGAAAAAAAACCCCATATCCCTCACGTTCCACCTTCCCATAACAAAGTCATCCACCCTCGTTACAACTGTCTGATGTTCTGAATGCGAAGTACAAAGAAGGAGTCCGAAGAGATGAAAAAGAAAAACCAACCGAAATACATAGATACCGAGTACACTGGGTAATTGTATAAGCTTAGTCATCCGTTTGCCGTTTTCTTCATTACTGTAGTACAGTACGCGGTGTATACATGGGTGTAGAAAACGCAGGGCACGGATTTTAACTTCCTTCCGCCTCGTGTTTCCGCCTGACTCTAATCGGCTTATCGGTTTTATCTGTACACGTACCTAACGAGTCTCTCAATTCCGAGGTAAGGGTCAGCCTAATGGAATCGAGAATAGTTGCTCATTCATTCGACTATTGTATTTGCTTGATCGCTCGGGAGGCTTCGAATGAGATCACGCTGAGCGTTACATTTAATTACAATACTCAATTCGTTTGCATTTTTGTTTTCATTTGGAAGCTGTGGATGTATTGACTCCTTGAATTTTCTAATTTTACTTGAAACTTGTGTAGAGCTCCTCATCGAATGCATCTTCAATCATGACCAAAAGAGTATGTTGTAATGATTTTAATGTCGTCTAAATAGCTTTCGCGAAAATAAATTCACGTTATGACAATTTTCAACGTCGTCTTATTGCAAAGTTTCCAAGATAATTTCCAAAATAAATCCATCAATGAACCAATAAAAAAAATGATTCCATGTATTTTTACAATATAATGTAATCATCAAGAACGACATTCAGGGGCTTCTCATAATTAAAATATCAATTGCGTTTTCCAGATGCAATTTCCCGTTCTGCATTGAACTATTCCATCGACACTTCAGTTACTCCCTATTGTTCTCGCGAAGTGGATTTTTTTTGAAAATATTTCTGTTCAAAGTCATATTGGTGTAATTGTTTGGGGGGAAGTATTTTTTGAAAAGTTATCTTGGTCTCCACTTATTTCGACGAGTTTTTTTGGACAGAAGTTGTTCAGAACTAGACCCTCAAATATTGCTATTCGAACGCCTGTAATTGAATGAAATTAGATTTAAAACGCTAGCTCCCATAGTTTCCAAAAAATCATAAAACGGGAAGAGATCCTTAATTAACTTCTACACTGGAATATTGAAGCTCGAAATTCTGCTTAACGTGGGATTAATCAAATCTATTGAACTTCCGGCATTGCATCGAACAAATAATTGAATTGATTGATCGATTGAATAATTTGTTTCGCGGTCTTTGGAAATGAAATTCACTGGATATTTGTGTTGCGAGTCACGCCAAATATCGAAGTTGATGGAGGCGGGATGCAGAATAATTCCAAATACGACAAACGTTAACGTAAATATTTGTTGAGATCATACATGAGTATCAAAGAATTCAATCATTCGCATCGATTCACTTATTGCTCCGGCTAATTTGATACTGCTTGTAACTCGATTGATATGGATAGCTGAATTGACATCCCTCAGACAGCCTCCTACATGAACAATACAATGTACATTCGGCAATACATGTGTACTAATGGCCTCCGAGATTCGGTGAGCTGTATGCCGTGGTAATTATATAGCGGTTATTGTATCAAAGAGGAGCGGACGCAGGCAGACTCCAATTTCCAGACCGAAAATTGAGCGAGTATTGTTGCCCATCTCAGGTTTGAATTCTATTGGACGCTCTCCTCATGAGAGTCGGAGGTTATGCGAGTCAGAAGACTCATTCAACGGGAAGCCATCAAATTTTCGAAAAAAATTTATTGAAAAAATTAAAACGATAGACTGAAAATTGAATTGTCATGAACATTGACCAAGTAATTGCCAAAAAAAATCTGATGAGATTAAATATCTGAAAAATTCTACGAAATTTTTCAACAAAAATTTCTGTTGAAGTAATTTTTCGCTGATGATTGTATTGAATATTACAAAATTCTCACATTTTTTTGTTCCATTATTCCAATGGAAAATTAATTCAAATATTCGATAGGCAAAACCAATAAATTCTCATTTTTCGTTGAAAATTATTGAGCGCTAATATTTTATAAATTTTCCCCCAGTATTTCTATTTGTCGTCAGTAATAAAATCCACCAAAACCAAATTTTCCTACGCCAGAATTTTCAAAAAGTTCCAGAAATTTTTCATATTAATTATTGATAACCATTTCACGTCCTTTTCCGTTGACTTTTTATCGCCTCTCGTGACTCGAACAATTCCCCCGGAAATGAGAGGTATTCCTAGGACTCCAAGCAATCCGCTACCCCTCCTATTGTTACGAACGCGCACTCGGAATGCAACACAACGTTGAGTTGTTGAATTCCCCATAGATCCATTCGTATGTGCAAAGATAGATTCACGACGCGTCAGCGTAACCGCAATTATCCTGAGCGACGCTTCTAATTAAAATCAGAGGTCGACATGACACGGAAAATGGAAGTGGGGATAGAATTCTGTAGACTGGCGGGGATGCGTGATATGCATCAACCTAGGAGCATTTAGGTAAAAGCTGAAAGGGAATAGAGTACACGTGCATCTTCAGCAGGTTCAAAGTGAGAGACAAAGTGACACTGTGATAGTGAATAGTATCATGTGGATGGAGAAAATGCTAATGGAACAGAATTGAGGATGTCGGGGATTGATTGATTGATGAACGCTGTTCGAAACAACTAACGGAGTGAGACTATCGTAGACAAGCGTTGGAGTTGTCGCATCTGTAGCCCACTTTAATCGATTCTCATGTTGGAGCATGGTGTTTCGATGAAGGAGGTTTACGTTAAGAGGAAAAGCTACTTTGAGCCAGAGATTTATGCAATACGACGAAATATTCTTTTTCGTTCAAGTTTCGAAATTGTGAGTAGTCTTATTGATCGAAAATTTAATGAATGCTTCACCCCCAAATTACATTCCCCTTCACTGTCTTCGAAATTTAATAATAAATCTACAGGAATTTTCGGAGATTCTATACGAAGAAAAAAATGTAATTTCGTCCGTGGAATATTATTTAAACAGTCAAATAGCAGATATTTACACACAAAAATTAGCTTTAAATTGTTAACCCAAAATTATTTGATTGGAAATATAAAATTATTTTTTGAGTGTGTTAACTTTCAGGGAAAATAGAATAGAATTTTGGACCTCATTGATTTTCGACGAGATTTTTAATGATCAATGATCAATTTTTTCAAAATCTAAATGGAATTTTTGAATTGTTGATACATCTAGTGAAACATTTCGTTAAAAATTGTTAAAACCGAGTAGTTTAGATCGCGCTTTTTTCTATAGTTTCGTATTTGATTGGGTAATATTTTATGCCACGAGTACAATATAAAAGATCAATATCCTACTAAATGAAATTGGAAACGAGGGTGGAGGTAGTTCAATTGAAATATAAATTTTTCAATGAAAGCTCAGGAATAATCAGAGCCGGAGAGGATGAAGTCTCTTAAATTCTGATCATAATGCAAAATACATTTAACAGTTTTTCTACTAAATGGTAAGAAAGACCCCCCCCCCCTCATTATTATTATTTTTATAAATTAAAATTCTAATGTGCGCTTGTAAATGTTAAACACTGGGATTGCCGAGAATTATTAGGCCGAAAGGTAGGGGTTCTAGAATATCTCTTACCTTACCACTCCCTGCGTAACCCGGGACCAATGGCGTGGACGTGGTGATGTCTAGTCCGAAATACAACACATGTTGACACAGAAGCAACCAAGGCACAACACACAGATGATATAAAAGAATCCAAACTGATTCCTCAAGCAGCTAACCCACCCAACTCCTCTGACCCTTCTGTCAGTGAAAGTATTTTGAAAAAATCCTTTCTATTGATGATAAAATCTTCACGAGTGGGTTGACTTGTCCGAGGAATCAATTTATCAACTTGGTGAGTAGGTGACACAAATGTTCCCACCTTGGACACTTTTTACACTTTATCACACTTTAAAATTCGAATTTTATGTGCTCTGGTGCTCACCCGTAACACTTGTCGTCTGCACTTCACCAGTTCACTGCTCATTCCTTGTGAAACTGAGCCGCAAACCGACAAAATACCTCCGAATTGTGTCAGTGTTTATCAACATGAATGCCTTAGTCGCCTTTTGTTTTGATATTCCTTCGCCCGATGTCTTCTGAATTTTAGGTAAATATAGATTCTTTCGATATACTAACCATTACTCGACGAGTGTATTTAAAATGCGATAAACCCGAGTTGAGAAAATTATTTTTATGGGGGAGTTATTGAAATTTTTGCAGAAATTATTCTATTTTATTTTATTTTTTTCTGGTAAGTATTATCAATGAGCCTTCGTTAACATTTACCCAATATTATTTTAACAGTAAAATTGTTAGTTCAATCCAATTACGATGCCCAAATTGAATCCTTTATACGAGATTGAAGCCGGCCCAGGTGAAAACCCGTCCAGGTTCATGCAAAATAAACCAATTTACCATGACGTGACAAATAAAATTGCCCGTCACTCCAGAAAAAATTGCGAGCCATCTAACCCTGACAGCGAGCAAACTTGAAATTGAATCAACGTGAGAAAAGACTCTTTCCACTTCACACCAAACGAAGACCCCAAGGGGAATGTTTCACCTCTCGTTGACGATGAGTCCATGTGTGTGGCGTAGTAAATTTGAGAAATTTTTTTCACATACCTCCATACCCCACTAGCAGCGTGCGTGACAAAAATTCTCAACAGACATTTTTTCCCATCTCCTGAGAAAAACGGAAAATCAAAGAGGCGCCTGATGCTTCCAGGAATGCGAGGATGATGAGATGAAGATAGCGAGAGAGACAATCCCCCCCAGATGTATCATATATTTACAAAAAAAAAAAACGAAACAAGGGGCTGAGCTTTGCTACACCTCCACAAACTGATTTATGGATTCGGTGAGACAGGGATTGTAGGATGGGGGAATTTCATTTTTCCGTGCCTTCTTTCTTGCAGAGATTACATGAAAAACCAGAAGAGCCCAAGGGAAACAGAAAAAAAAATAGTTTTGGCAAATGGTGGAGCTGTCCTTCAATTCGATGCATCCCCGAGATATTCCTGTCCACTTGTGATTCAATATTGTCCGATAACTCAGACATATCCAAAAGTCTTATCATCTTCATACGTTCTTGTCCTATATACGAAACTCCAGCGAATCCCAAACGTGGATATTTTAAATCGTGCTGATCCCGAGATGTTGAAGGAGGCAGGAAACGAAGATATGCCGTATCTGCAGCAGTTAAATCCTCGTTCATAATGGAGTCAGGAGGTATGGGTGAGTTATCCCGGTGGTGGAATGGTTCACTCTCTTAGAATTTTTCGCCCATCGCCAGAATTGCCGGAGATTTATAGAAGAAAAAAAATGTTGGAATTTTTTTTTGCGAACGTCTTCATCGACAGCTGAGAGGAATGGGAGATCGTGATGAATGCTGCCCCGGATGATTTTTTATAGCAACTATCTCAATATTATTTCTCCTTATTCAGCAGCGGTTAAGGTAACCCAACTGGAAATTCAAAGTCAGAGTCTGATCCGATTCTGATTAAATATGTAATGAGGTACTTAATCAAGCATGTCAAGCATTTTCGCAATTTTCATAAGGGGTTCGCTGCGTATCACCGCCAGGCAATAAGTAAATTTATTTTTTTAGGAGAAATATTTCAATCTCAGCGGGTAATTGAATTTGCAAACGTCCAGTGTTCTTCTCTTATGATCTGAGCTACCAGGACCTTAACAATGTGTCTCCGTCGCTCTCCCTGTATCGTTCTCTCTCTCTCTCTCTCTGCCAAATGAAAATTCAAAGACCAGCCGTGATCTAGTTCCGATCAAAAATGTAATGAAGCATGTAATTTTCGAATTTTCCGCTAGGAATAGTCTGGAGGGCAACCAGACCTTTTTATATTTTTAAAAGTCACTCGACCCCACGTGTAGATTCACCGAAGTATGACCAATTTGACCATGAAAATTCACGGTAAATTAACTTTTATCGTGTGTCTTATCAACCTACCTAACTCCAGGGAACACCATATTCGACATTGAGAAGAGGAATGAAAATAACATTTGAGCATCAAGTGTACGTCTGGAAGGGACACAATGTCACTGGAGATTTGGTCGGCTGACAAGGGTCAAGGAATAGCCGGCAACTGCCCACTGAAGAGGGGAGAAAAAGGCTAGCAGAATAAAAGAGTGAGGGTAGCCCGAAAAAAATAACTACATTGGACATGGCACTTGAGTGTAACTGCCATCAACTTCATTTCTCTTTAGCTAACACGCGAGAGTGGAATTTAAATATCGCCAGGTGGACCAGTACAACGAGAGGCTGCACAATGCTGTCTACTGTTGGGTTGTAAACTTTTCAAGTGGGATACACTCATATTCAGCACTGTATCCCACATGGCACTTGTTATCGTGTAAATGTAGATGAGGTTATAAGGATGTCTGGTCAGAAAGATAATTGATGGATAAAATTACATTTGAAAATTTAATATCCATGCATTATACCGCTTTTACGATACTTACAAACCTCATAACCTGTTCATCTTTTCCAATTATGCCTTAATGAGTTGTTCTTTCAATGATCAAAATAGCTTCCCCAACGCCATCGCCAGGTGGCGCGCTCAGCTCGAACATCCCCAGCAGTCTGACAACATTTCCTGCGACAGTTCTTGATGAAGATGTACAACAACGACGTGGAGTGCAACCTCAAAAACAACAGCCTTAAATCTCAAAAGATACCCCACATATCCCTCCCTCAATTTATAAATCCTCTACACAATGTGTATCACGCTCCGTACACCATACGCCGTGTTCTGATTGTTCTTAATTTCCTAGTCCTTACGTGCCCGGAAATATCGAGCACTCTGACCCCTTGTACAACTTCGGGAATCAAAAACCGAGTAGAATCCGAGAACATTCGTCAAATAAACGGAATCTGGAAGAGCTTACAACATCATCACTACATCTTTCCGGCAGCAATTTTTTTCTCCAACCGTGATAAGTAAATCCTCTCATTCATTTCACTTCTTTCACCGGAGATCTGATATTTGGGTCAATGCTTCCGGATGATTTATAATCCTCTCCATCCTTTTTTGTCCGCAGTCTATAATACAACACGCAACTGGTATATGTAGACAGCTCGTGTTCCACCAAGGCTGATCCCTTCCATGACGTTTCTTTAGGAGGATCCATGAATTATGGGTGAACCTTCTCATTCATCATAGATATTGTTTCAAATGGGCAAGCCCCTATTCCCTGCTACCTCGGGCATCATCTACAGATTTTATCTCCGCACTATCATCCCCATCATTATAACCTTCCCCTTCCTCAACAAGGATAGTCATGCAAATGTATGTCTATATATTAGTTATATCGCAATGTAAATACAATATGAAGGTTATAATGTAGGACACGAGAGGCAAATATTGCAGAAGACGAAAAAGGACATGCGAAAAAAGTCTGGAGGCCGAAGGAAAAAATATGTAGGAGAGGTTTTTGGTGTTCACTCGGTGGTGCTCATTTGTAAAGGGACTCCCTGAAGGCTAAAGCGTCGTACCCATTCTAAAAGTGAGCGTTATATAGGGCAGCATACGACGGAAAAGTCAATCCAACCGGGAGTACTACTGCCGCAACAGAGAACAAATGGTTAAACCACCGAGAACCCGTGTGACTTAATAAATAGCTAGTAGAGAATGTAGATTTTTTTTTTCTTATGCACTTTTACCAGAGTCACATTGCCAGTTAGGGAATTGCATACATTGAATCAATGATACTGGGACACTGCATGATTTCCATATGAGCTTTGTGAAGACTTCTGTAACCCACATCTCCAGGAAGCAATTGAATAAATTGAAAATAAATTTAATCCGTTACACTTTTTTTCTGTCAATCAATGAGAGAATTCATCTCCACATGACGTCAGTCTTGATAGATGGAGTGTAATTTCGATTTTTCAATAAATTAAAAGTGTAATCGCGAGGCAGGATAAAATATTTTTTTTTTTCATGAGAATTTACCGGAAAGGTTAATAATACTTTGGTACTCTGTACTATGTACGTTAACACAGGGCGGCTGTCATATTTTAATTTGAAATATATAATACCTGTAGAATGCATTCACCAATTTTTTACACTTTTTCACTACATTCGCTAAAAAAGGTGGACAGCCTCATTGAGAACAAAGGGATTGGAGTTACGTGTTTGTGTCATATTGTACGTGTAATTTGTCAGTAATCAAAAACTGCCAAGCACCCGTTGGGTACCCATCAGACGAATAATTAAAATTCAATGGAAAAATCCGTCGTTTTTATGATACTCATTATTTTCATGGAAAATACCGAATTTAAGCATTTGATATATGCTGAATTTAAAAAGAGAGCCAATTCTGGTAAATATGAATTATAAATAATTGTTCACAATTTTTTTTTTGCGGAATAAGATTCCGGATTTTAGCATAGAATGATCAAAATATTATACTTAAATGAGTTGTATTGATAGAATTGAGTTCGAAATTCTACAAAAAAAAAGTTTTATTTGAAAAACCGTTGAAACTTTGTATCGTTCGTTTGGAATTTGTGAGGTAATATTTCTACTGGAGATAGTAATATTCTTGATACGAGAGGTATATAATATTCCTCATTCGGGGCTAAATACTCCCGATGCACCTGTATTTAATTCCAATTGAGATTAACTGTATTCTCAATCGACAATGCCCAGGATTTTTCTCAGTTCAGTAATGAGGTAGTGTAAGTCCCTCAGCTCAAGCGTATTGTTATGCAACAAAAGGGAAGAATGTTCTGGGCCAGAACCCGCATATTGGGCTTCAATAAATATCTCTCCAAATAGCTTCCAGATCTCGAATGTTATTCGGTTAACCATACGGTAATCCTTTCAACAATTCAAGCCCACCAACAGTAATAGTCGTGAGCCATCGCTGAGGCATGAAAAGAATCCCCTGAAAATGGTAATAACGCGGTAAGCGTTGACTCTGTAACGGTGTGCATAAGTAAAATGCAATTCACGAACGGAATAGATATGTGGAAAGATGAGAGGCGTAGATATATAAAGTGAGAGATATGGAGTTGTACGATGGGAGTAAAAAGCTTAGTATGAAAAATGCCCAGATGATCCCTCACTTACCCACAGCGCACCCGGAAAACGTTACCTGCAGAATGTTCGTCTTCTCTAACACCACCAGCAACCAACGCGCGACATTGCTACGAGAAAAATAATGTTTTGAGCCCCTCTGCTTGGTAGACACGTCTCAGTCGTAGTATACCCCCGGCCACCGCCCTACCTACATATTATACCAAGAGGAAGGAAAAATAATTCGTAAGGTTGTTCTTACGTTCCCCTTTTCTATCTCAACCCACAAGATCCATAGAACCCATAAGCGAAATGCTATTAAGCGACAAATTCATGGGACATCGAAATTGTTTGGGGTGAGGGGAAAAGACTGAGAATGAATTGGGGAGGGCTAAAAGAGCATTCACTTGTAGTGGGATATATGAGACTAAGTTAACCTCTTTCACCCATTCCGTACTAAAACCTAACAATAGAATTAACGGCCGTACCGGGCTTATTCGATCACGACTTCAGTTGCAACCGGGAGTTTGGGGGATTCCCGCAAACTTTCACGCGCCCAAACTCACCTAGTAGCGCGCTCATTCAAATTGGATCGTTTAATTGGACTTGGTGCTAGTGGTGGTGATGCCCTTTCTTATATCAGTGACATTAGATATTTCTTTTTCAATTGTTTCTAACTTTTGTTGAGAGACGATATGCAACGGTGGGAATAATTAATCCCAATTTCTCTACTTCGCTCTTACATTTTGATAGTACGATTAATGATTTCAAGCACGATTACTATTCAATTCCTCCTCGACCGTAATTATTTCTGCAAGTGGATAGATTCGAGGAGTAGAAGATCCTCAATTCAGATGGCTTCAATTTACTGGGAATGGTGACATTACCCGCAGTTGATAAAGTTGTATTAGCTGCACGTGAATTTTTCTCTCATTACGAGTAGCTTGACCTCGGTAAAAAAAAAATTATGTCAGAGTGTGAAGTTTGTTGAACTCATTTTACCGATAGCGCAGAACGGTAGAAACCAATTCTATACGATTTTATGCCGTTTTCCTTTTCAATTGACGACCTGACCTGAATGTGTATCCGACATACACCTTCGTCGTCTCGTTTTCGCCGTCAATACCCGTCGAGAGCGTCAATCGACATCGTTATACGGCGTTGATCCATCTCGTATATGTGCTGGTAGAAGGGGCGAATGTTTTTCCGCGGGAGTGATTTCAACATTTCGCTTGAATTTCTCGGGCTTTCAGTACCCGTTCGTTCTTGAATTTGCTTCATAGAGACTGAAGAATATGATGATTCACCAAAATTCTGATGACAATGGTGATAGTCGCAATGAAATGATGATTTCATTGTAATTCTGATTCTGATATGCATTGTTCGTGTTTTTTTGATCGAATGGGATGTTCAGTACAAATCCAATATAATTTTTTTGTCAATTCGCGGAGTGTGATTTTTGATAGATGTCATCAGCATTGATGCTACCCCATTCCGTTCCAGCATTCTTTTATCCGCATATGAATGTTCGATGACGCATGGCAATACCACCGAGTTACCAGGGACGATTGCTCCATTTCTCTTCCCCACGATCCCGCCCTAGATATGATTCCATTAACGGATATTGGAAACATCTAAAGTTACAATCACGGACAGTGAGTCTTCCAAGTAAAAAAAAAAGGCGCAAGTAATCCATATCCGCATCGAGCCCACAAACGTACCATAAATTAGGGTTAGATTTATAGCTTCAGTTGTATACGGGCGTTACGCTGTGCCGATTTGCTCGTTCACCGGTTCGTGGCCACCTTAAAGTGTCTGAAGTTTCGAGAGGATTTAGTGGGCTGTTTTGCCAAGCCCATTGCATCACGCACAATGCAGGGAGAATGAGGAAGGAAACATCACATTTCAAACAGTTTACGATCAAAGTTTTACTTCATTAATTGAAGCTCTCTAAGGGAGTCATTTCATTCATGCTCGAGACGACAACGAAAGTACCGGAAGTAATGAGCGAATTATCCCAATCACGCAAGCTAACTGATCTCAACTTTGTCAAATAATTGAGCAAATTATTTCTGGAATCACGTGAAGTTGTTTACGGTCAGGCTGAAATCATCATTGAGATATATTTTTTATCATCCAATTGTCGTATTAACCGATTCGTCGAGGAGCTAAGGCAGCTTTGCCTGTTCTTAAGCAAATCCGTTCGACTTCATAACCATATTTCCACTCGAGTGATGGATTGTCCAACGTAATTCTGCTTTTCCTAAGTGTTCCTTACATTCCTGAGCCCTGCTAACCTTGCTCGAAGGTCGCATTCCCCTTTCACCCCGATTGTTCCAAGCATACCGTACGATTCCTCTTTGTGACTCAGAAAATGTCATGCCTGACATTTTGGAGCAGCAAAAAAGTGTGGCAAAGCGTTCCCGATTTCAGACTCCAATGATTTATCACAAATGTCACGAGTCTGCTTTTCCATCCCTGGCTTTTTCCCTCGCGTCCAATATATTTTTTTACTGTACAATAAGGTTCGGCAGAGGAGAATCCATTCTACTATTTTTCCTCGTATTTGACAAAGAAGCGAAGTGATGAAGAGCGATTGTTACTGCTGCAACAATTGCATTCGGATGACTTGCGAGTCAACATCATGTTTCGGTGGATTACAATATTCAGTAGTATGTCAAGAAGACCAACCAACCGCAGAGATATTGAAATCGATCGTCGCCGGAGTTACCGCTGAACCTTTGCAAAGTGAAGCGTGCAAATTTTCATTAACAGGCATTCTACGGATCATTAAACATCAAAGGAATACGATTCATATAAACGTGATATTTCAAAGAGACCGGATATTTGATCTATTGGGGCCAGGTTATGGTGATTAAAACTTTCCGCAGTCGACGTGATGTTACGCAACTGAATCATCAGGTAAATACTAGATGGTTTTGATTTCGGCTAGTAACATATGTTAATATTTCTCCAATACCGTAAAAAATTTTTGTATTAAATTATCAAATCCCGAAACAACATCGGCACATAAATAAAGCGATTGAAATAAATTTTTTTGTTTCAATGTTTGCTTAAAAGCATAGTTGGAGAAAAAATAACAATTGAACGTAAACTCTTTTGTTACGGGGGAAATTTTATCTCAACTATTATTTTTGCATCTGGTAATATTTGTTTATCATTTTTCATCAGTGGTTGATGTTGTTTTCGCATATTCTAAAGCTGATTTCATATTCAGAATTAATTAGATTTTCCACGTACACACTGAAATTATCAATAAAGCGTTTCCGGTGTGAATATTGTAATATTATTCTCTCCAGGCGTAAACAAATGCTGTAAATAATTATGTTTTTTTGTAATGAAAGTATGATCGAATTAACCATGCGTCATAGTTCGCAGCGAGGCATTCACCTTCCATCCTTGTATTTTCAGAACCTACGTATCTACCAGATGCTTATTTACCGAGCCTGGTAGAGCTTGATCGATGGCTTTGAGAAGTTCAGAGGTACCTACCACCCAGAGTGCACTTCTCCCGCTGTGTGATAAGCGTCTTATCCGTATTCCTCGCAGGTGGTAGGTAGCTGCGATACGTTTCACCCGCTTCAGCAACGCTTCGCCAGATGAGAAGGAAAATAGCTTTGTATACAACGAATGAAGGTGATAGTTAAAGGTGACTGAATACGTGTGGGAGTACTATAGGATACCAAGAAGACCCTCAACCAAATTTCGAATTTCAGTATTTTCCTCCGCAAGATTTTCACCACCTACTCCCTAGAGGGCAGTACAATTTCTCCATAAAACTATTTCTTTTCTTTTTCCAGTAATCAATCAACATCCCTCAAACTATCTCTTCCTTTTTCTGAATTTTCCTTGTACACTTCCTCCCTTTCCCCACTCAGTTCGATCTCCAAGTTCACCGCGAACAGTCATTGAAATATCTTCGTACACGTTATTCTGCAATTGATTATTCAATTTACTCTTATACAATTCCAATAATAATAAGTTTAGTTGAGCGTCATTTATGGAGATAATGGGAAATGTAAATTGGGTGTAAATAGTGAATTATGTCTAGAATTATTTAACCCCTGACTCCTTGTCTATCCAACAGTCCCAGTTGTAAAATCATTCGAGTGACTGAATACGTACGGGAGGGCTATAGGAAGCCAAGAAGCTCCTTATCAAGGCCCTCAACGAAATTTCCAATTCCAGCATTTCCTCTAGGATCCATTATCTGTCGGTGATAGAATATCAAGAGCTGCATGAGATGTGAAATCACAAAGGCGGTTTTCATGTTTTCATGTGCTGATGAAGAAAGATGAGATACTCATTCCTCTAATTACCAAAGGCGCATTGCGATTACGGTAAGTCATCTCGTCTTTCATCATCAAAGCAAGTAATGCTAGTAGAGAATATCGAATTAAAAATTAGTATGTGAACTTGGCAATCGAGAGCTATATCAGCAATGTTGTGAAATATGATCTGCATTAATTGCATGGCTTTTCCCATTTTTAGCGGGACTGATTCTTAGTCGACCATAGTCTTTTCTTAGCAGACTATGGTCTTAGCAGACTATGGTCTGCTAAGTGAGGTCTAGTTCTGCTAAGTAACCTGTCAAGTCAGGCTTAGTCTTGGCTAACTGCAGCGAGAGTGAACAATATGAGGTGTTGATAAAAAAAACGTTTCCGTTCCAAGGCGGACAGACCGCAACCCAAAAAAGGAGATAAATGAAAATACAATTTACTCATTTATCATGAGCTGCAAACGTCTCGTTTTTTCTCACGTCAGGCCGCTTAATTTTCTAAAAATCTGCGGATAAAGCCATGATTCAGACAACTCTTCTATTTTCATCATAAAATATGGTCACACGGTACAAGATAATAATGCAAGCCATGACATATAGCCTCATCAAGCCTCTGGCATATAACTTGGTTATCTTACACCGGAAGTCACTCACGGAAGAGAAAACTGAGCTTGGCCCAGTGCTCTCTTTTTCCTCCGCAGTTCACTCGAAAGTTGGGAAGGGTTTGCCCTAAAGAGTATCCCAGCGAATGTGTACAAAAAACACTGAAACTCCTCAAATTTCAAAATTTCAAACTCACTTGAGTCTCCTCGAAATTTCATACCCTGCACTTTTCAGAAACTTCTCATCCGAAAACACAAACAATCATAATAAAACTGAAGTACATTAATCACCGTTTTAATTTCTCATGAAGAAGATGAATAATATTTTCCAACCTTCAAATTGCTTATTATTTCTGGAGTGGGAAATTAAAGTGCCCCAGAAACTGTTTCTTTCATCATTGTTTAATACATTACGTAAGTTTTCTTTTACGAGCAATAACTGAGTCTCAAGCTGTAAACTTCGGAGAAGTTTGAAAACATGACTCATAAGAGTTCAGATGCTTGAGAGGATTGAGAGTACCAATTGTACCTGACGATTCAATCCGAAATAGTAGAATTATCCCGTCGTTTCAACTTCTGATGATTCCACGAGCGTTTAAAATTATGGCCAAATTGCGTTGACTGTATTGCCATTGAATTTTCCTTTGTTCTCGGGAGTTTCATTGGAGAAGGGGTCATGGTAAAAAGCTCCAACGGGGTGTGAAGTGATTAATGCACTTTAGTTGGGTGAAGCCTCGGCCTCCGCTGCTGGCAACGGCAAAATGGATCTAAAAAGGTACCTACCGCATCACCACCAACAACAAGGTTTCACGTATATGTATGTACGTAGACCTTTATAAATATTGTACTGACCTTTTCATACTACCCTCATTATTCAGCTTTTTCTGAATGCATTCCTTCCTCGTGCCATTATATATTTTTGTTGTTCTCATTTTGTACGCAGTTTTTTTGCATGAAGACGAGTTGATTGTACTTGCGCAGGCTCCGATAATTCCGACCAGTAATCATTCATGAATGCAAAAGGCAGCTCTTTAAGGTTACAATTACACGAATTTGGCTGGTGTTGTATTGCGGTAGTAATTTATTCTATTTCGAATTGTGATATTTGCGGTTAACGATTTATTTTTTTATAATCAACTGGAATTGAAGGATTCCGGCATGCCTTGATTATTCCGTCACGAAATGGATTAGTCAGACGTTATCGCAATCCTCGCAAATTCTTGGGTCGTCTGGCTGTATTTTCCCCCGTTAAGGAGAATTTCCCCATCAAAAAAGGTGCCGTCTCTTCGAATATAAATTGTCCTTAAAATTCTCCCAAATATCTCACGTAAAGGAATACAATCAACGCAAAATGTATGCCTTTGGCAACTGACATTTGGTGACAAATCTGTTGTTGTCCCTCGCCGGTAAAATTTCCCATTTTTTGCCAAAATCGACGATTTCAGCCTTCCCTCACGTTTTGCTTTTTTTTGCCTGAAATAAATCACTTCAAGCGAAATTCTCACACGATTACCTGACCTCTTAACCTTCTCAGACTCTTGCCTCCTCTTGCAAACGCGAAGGACCTTCTCCTTCAACGTAACCACAAGTTCTCTATAAAATTACTCCTTTTCATTTTCCAGTAACCAATCAGCATCCCTCAAACTATCTCGTCCCTTTTTAAAAGTTTCCTCGCACACTTCCTCAATCTCTAAAATGAGTTCGATCTCGAAGTTCACCGATAACATTTATTGAAATGGATTTCATAAATAAGGAAATAAAAATAAGTAAATAACCTTCTATCAATTAAACAAGGGTACAATTTATTCCCTAATATGCCATTCAGCTTGCTTTCAGTAAATTTAAATAATAATGAGTTCGTTTGAGTGAGAATATATGAGTGCCATTATAAATATCAATTCATTGTTAATAGTAAATAATGTTCGGAATTATTTATACGTTAATTCTTCTCCGATCCAACAGTTCGTGTTTGAAAATCGTTTCGTACCGACCACTGATTGTATTCATTACCTATGTTAATAAATATGGTGTCATTTTAAAATGGATTTTAATTGATTTTGAACACACAATTTATGTGTATTTAATTCCATGAATATTTCATCATATACAATTAATTTCAATATTATCATAATATATGCTATGTCTCGAGGGATTACTCCCGTTGTTAAAAATTCTCTATTCGAGTTGGTGGACTGATGGAATTGTTATAAATTAAATAATTCAAATAATAATCTGCAATAATTGAGAAATTTCCAATGAAGTTAATGGATACTTCAGTTTTAAAATCCGTGTTCAGTCTGAGTTGATGGTTCCGTTTTCATGCAGATTACTCATACGTTTCATAAGCTCCAGGGTCTCATTATTATTATAGGGCAATTCGAACATTAGAATAATGTTCTCCTATAGTATGGAAAAGTTTCATGAAATGGCATCATCATAATAGTATGTCTCTTCATTTTCCTTCACTGTCCAACGTACTGTGAAATCAAGCCATCTGCCAAAGACATTTATATTGTTGCGACTGACGCCTTCAAGACCAACTACTACATAATTCCACTTTGATGAGCACATTAGTTAACCTACCACTCAATTTTTTTCCCTGAATTATCAAAATTTTTGTTGAGATAATTTCAGGAATCTCCGATGAATTCTAACGTTTCAGAAAATTGATATCAGATTCGATTGAGAGTAAACTTAGGTCAATATTAACTTGACTCCCGAGTGCACTTAAGAAAAAAAGTATTTTCTCGTCTCTGTTGACATCAGCAGACCTAGTCACAAGTTCGTTCCCATGGGAGCCCCCTCCGAACATGAAAAGTGGAGAAAGTGATAAAAAGTGAAAAGTGGAAAGTGGAGAGTAAAACTTGAAGCAGCTACATGGATGTTAAGATGTACCTAGAGGAGGAGTCATCAATATCAAACCTAATGTTATGTTATGAGTAGACTCCAACACGTGGTTCAGAAATTTGGTTTACGATACTGACGGCTATCAAATATCACCGGTTTCACAATTTCCAGTTGAGCCAGCTACGTTGCTAAAGACGAGGTGAATTGTGAGATGTTGAGATAAGTTTAGAAATTGTTGGAGGAATCTCAGGTGTGAGAGAATTGTCTCAGGTCCGATCAATAGCAGACTGCAGTCAACATCAACTTGACTTCCAACTGCACTCAAGAAAAGTGTCTTCTCTTGTCCCTCTGAATCACCGGCCCCAGTCAAAACTTAGATCCCATGGGATTTCAGAACATGAAAAGTCGAGAAGATTATAGAAAAATGATGAAAGGTGGAAAGTAGAATGTCAAACTTGATAGAGCTGCATGAATGTTCGGCTGTACCTAGTAAGCCATCATCAATATCACCCCTCATATTATATTAGAGATCGATTCCAATATGTGATTCAGATATTTGATTCAGCAGGCCGACGAGAGGGGTCACAATTGTCTGTCAGGCAAGATAACTAGTTAAAGCCATGGTGAATTGTGACATACTAAGGCACGATTTGACATTTTTAGGAATATCAGGTGTGAGAAATTCTCTCAGATCCAATCGATAGCAGACTAGAGTCAACATCAACTTGACTTCACATGCATTCAAGCCAAGTGTCTTCCATTCTCCGGTTATATCACCGGCACTAGTCGAAACTCGGATCCCATGGGTTCTCGGGACATGAAAAGTCGAGAAAGTGATAAAAAATGAAAGGCCGAAAGTGCAATGTAAAACTTGAGATAGCTCCATAAATGTTCAAATCCACCGAAAGGAGAATCATCAGTATCGACCCTCCTATTACATTAAGGATGAAAGCTTGGTTTACGATACTGACAAGTATCGAATGCCACGCGGAAAATCATGATTTGAATTGGTTACAGCAAATACTGAATTTACCTGAATGCCGATCGAAAACAACGGGCGTCACTAAGACCTTGACGAGCATCTGTCAATAAGAAGTTTTGTCATTTCTCCTGTGACATCCTCAGCGTCCATTAAAATTTTAATCTCATGACGTGTTGATAAGGAGAGGTGAAAAGTCGAGAAAGTGATAAAAAGGGAAAAGTGGAAAGTGCAATGTAAAATTTTCAGTCACCGCATGGATGTTAAGGTGTACTGCGGACAGAATCATCAGTATCATCGCGCTTATTACATTAAGGACGACTTCCAATACGTGACGGTATACACCTATTCGTGACCTGCAAGTTTCAGAAATTATATGCGGCTAAAAGCAATTCCAAGTTTTGATGAGCTCTTGGTGAGTGGAGGGGCTGCTTTCAACTGTACCGTCGCGACGGTTGTTGCTGGCAAGAAATTTATATGTTGTTGCGTTGATGTGACAGTTTTCAATTTAATTATCGTTCGGAGTCACCTGCTCCCAGAATATCCCGAAGTGTAGTGGGACTCAACTACTTGGGCGGTGCATTTGCTGATGTGCGGTATTACAAGTTCGTCCGTAATAGGGGAATAGCTTCATCACCTTAGGTGAGTAGTTTAATGATGCTTGTGATACATGCTTGTTGGTGAATTTTGCTATAACTCAACCCCGCAGGATCCGTCGGGGGACTGAATCTGGGTCTGACGTTGACATTAAAAAGAGCTGAAACCTGGATGACTGGAAAATAAAGTTCTCTGACTCTGATGTTGGTAATTAAGTTATTTGCAAAGAAAGAAATTAAAGATGAGTAGGCAAAGGAAAAATGATTAAACTGCTTTATTAAGTTATGTACTCGAAAATATGATCGTCAAACGCTTCCAGTTTTCAATGTTTTCACATTTCTCCTCATTTTCTTTTCCTTGCTAGAATATTAAAACTGCAAATCTTCTATTTAGAGTGAATTTCACTGGTAAAAAAATTGTCAGAATTTCTCATTACATCTTTCGGAAACTTTTATGACTTTCAACTTTCACTGGAATTTCAAGGAAGTTTGTCCCTGTGAGAAATCAATCAGAAGTTGAAATATCAGATTCATTGGTCTTTGAAAATTAATAGAAATCCAGAAAATTTCGTCGAAAATTTTCTTGAATGTTCAGAACAATGACACGAAATAAAATTAGAAAGTTGAAAATTAAAATTTTCCTAAATATTCTGTGTAACTTGAGACTGAATATTCATGCCCCTTTGCGAATTTAAGTACATTGAGAAATTTTCGTCTTTACTCTGCTCAAAATTCTAGAGTTTCATAGAATTTTCCACGCAACGTGAAATTTCATAGCTCTTTTATCCCCAACTCAAATTTAGGGTCGCTGTCCTGAAAATTATTTTTTTTTTACCAGGTTATTGCAGATTTTGATTTTTCATCATTCTTTGTTTTTTTTCTCGTTTTGTTTCGAACATAGTTTCGAATGTTTAAGTCGTCTTTGTTATTCTCAATTATTTAAATAATTGCTGACTGCTGTTAATGAACTGATGTCACGTAAAACTCTCAAAGAAGTAGCGGAAATATGCCAATTTTTGTTCCCACTTTGTCAGTTTTTGAAGGAATTTTAATGATTTTTTATTCGGGATTGCAATTCTCCAGTCTGCTATTTCAAATTATCCACTGAGTGCAGATTGAAACTTTTGATCAAAGTGAATATTCTACCTGTTATGAAACTAAATATGATCGAGGGAGATTAACTAGATCCTGTTATAATTGGCATGCTCGTTATCCTCAGTCGGCAGATCACAATATTCTACCGAATTAAATTCCAGAAGTTCTGAATAATACTGGAGATATGAATGAGTCTTCAGGAATTAAAACAATTGCATTATTCTCTGGTGACATATTACTCCAAAAAATCATATTCTCTTGAAGACAATTATAGTATTTCACAGCTTGAAGTAAATTTTTAATTAAAATTAGTATATTTTGTCATTAGACCTGGAAAGTCTTTAACTGGAGAGTACATTCAAGTTAAGACATTAGCAACTTCCTGCTAGAGTTCAAGACCGCCTAGGACACTAATTGCTTCTAAAGGATTTTTTTGTAGCCACGATTCGAACCCTTTCAATAAAATCGCAATTTTCATTTTTATCAAAAGGAACTGTACAAAAAAAAGTCTTACGATTCCCCGTCTCGATGATGACAATATTTTGAATTAATTCTCCAGATGGCTTAATTTTACAAGGCAAATGACTGTTAAAATTGGTAACTTTTCAATGAAATTATAAAAAAATCTGAGCTAGTAAATATTTTGTGATTGGACGAAGAATATTCATCTCATTCTGAACATTCGCACCACCACTGATATTCTTGTGTTCAATGGCGTAAGAAAATTTAGTTTCCTAATTTTCCCAAACCAATTACATTTTGCAATCACAGTGACATAGTCCTCCGTCTCTGGCTGGTCCCCCGTATTTATTAAATTTAACATAACCAGAAATCACAATTCAGCAGTCCGATAAATTTTGCCAACAGTTCACTCTACCCGAAATAGTTGGAAGGGTTGGAGAGTGCAGTGAAAGGAGTAAGGGGCGAAGCTCAGGGCGGGCGAGAGGAGAAGGAGAACGTGGGCTACTGTGAGTGCGGGTGGAGGATGGCGTCGGGCCATTCGAAGCTACTACTTGTTCTCGACGCTCCTGTGTCTGACTTAAAATATGGACGTCGACCACACCTACTTACAGCGGTGGAACTATTGTCCGAGTATATATGGATCCGTACCTACTTTGTGGGTCTCCAGAGTTCTCCGGTGAATGCCAACCTCCAGACAAAATCCCCTAGAATTAGTTCAACTGACTCAATACTAATTCGCCATTTATGGCTATTTCCAGTGGTAATTAATATTAAAATTTCTTGGAGACTAAAATATTTGGGAATTGAGTTGTTGAGGATAGTCAGATATCATTGGAGATGTGAGCAGCAAAACTTTTACCACTGGAGTTTCGCTTAAGTGCTCGAAACAGTTGCCAACACGAAGCCAAAGTTAAGAGAGACGGAGAGATTCTCGTTTGGTCCAACTGAGGATAAAAGGAAGAGGGACTGAAAAATAAAATGAAAAGAGGAATGAGAGGAGAAAAAATGGGAACAGGAGGGAATGATTGCGGCGAGTGGGATGTGTTGTGTGCACGGGCGGCCAGGAGTCGAGGCGGGTGCGATAAAATGCCGTCAGATCCTACCACTCAGTGGGGTAGTGCTGCTGCACACAGTCAATGGGATGAGGGGTATGCGCTTGTATACTTAGGGGGTGTCGTTTTCGGGGTGGGAATAGTCTGGTTGAAAGTTACGATGGACGATGGGATGATCATCGTCAGTTGGCTGTGCTAAGTAGCGTCATTCTCGAGGTGCTGAAGATATCTGAACGACAGTTGTTCGTCATTCAGGGGATATCACTGGAGGTTAATTGACAATTTCGGATTATATCGAAGGGGAAAGAGATTTGTTATTCTGGATGGATGCTATGAGCCATCTGGGTACCTAAGAATTTCTACAGGGCCCGATTGGATGACTACTTTAGTCTTGGATATTTTTGCTGGTCCATTAGTGTAGCTTTTCAGAGTAGCATTTTAAAGCTAGGAATAGCAGACGTTGAAGAACATCATTGGTACCAGGTCAGAGCACCTGCAAATTTTTTCTCTAAAAAAGCAGACAAACGCTGGTTTGTTTGGTACCCATCTCGTGAGAACTAACCTTCATTTGGTCGGAATCTGGTTGCCTTCCATGATCTGATCTCATGAATCTCCACCAGAATCAAAATTGTGACCGTGTCTTCCCATTAAGCTATTCACCAAATTGAGTCTGATTCAATTTTATTGTTGATTGTACTTAGTTTAGGTACTAATTGGTGAAGTAATTGAGTTTTGCAGAAGCATTTGATGAAGTTGCTAGATGGACTCATTACCACAAAACTGTTGAGAACTCATTCGTTGTACGTTCTAGGAATATTTCAGGCTACATGCAACGATGTTTCATTTTATTGCTGGATTTTATTGAGGTGGGACTGTAGACCAGCCGTAGGATTAAGCCGGGGCGTAGTTTTATTGGGTTATTGAGCTAACGTCAGAGCCCTCTTATCGGTGACTCATGATCCTCACGCTGATCCACGCTGCCACGTCTTCGGAATTTTTCAGAGGTGAAAATGTTCACTGAGGGGATTTCAGGAGTTAGAGTGCGATGAAAATATCGACAAAGTTCTCATATGAAGTTCTGGGTATGACGGCTGTAAAGAATTGAGTCGAGAGCCTCAAGTTTAAATGTTCAAACTAAATATTTGGTATTGTAAATGACACGAATAATTTGTTGCTTTATCAGAATGGGTAGACCAAACTTGGGCTGTTCTGTCTATGGAAAGTTCCTCACCATTATGGCAATAAATTAATGTGTGGACGTTGACGTACAGTGAGATTTGAATACTCAGTCGCTGCTGTACACAGTCGAGGGGCCGAAAATTGAGAACTAATCGAGAATTTCTAATATCATCAAAGGGAGAATACCTTTGTCATTCTAGATCAAAGATTCTAGGGATATTGATCTATGTCGGTAGCTGAGAATTTCTGAAGAACCAAATTGAGTAATATTTGCTGGTCAATTAGCCTAGTCTGGCAATTCGTTACTATAGTATTCACAACCGGCGGGCGATGCGCAGACAATTTCAAGGGAGAGCTAGTCTGGAAGTTGAGGAACCAGACGCGGATTCATTGTAAGTTCCAAATATGTATCAGGCGACATGCGACGATGTTTCATTTCATTGCCATAATTTATTGAGCTGGGATTGTAGACGAACCGTAGGATTAAGTGGCAGTGTAGTTTTATTGCGTTATTGAGCTAACGTCCGAGTACTCTTATCGATGACTCACGATCCCTGGGGGGATCTGAGCTGTTACGTCTTGGGAATTTTCCAGATGTGAAAATGCAGACAGGGGCTCAATGATGCTTGGTCATGGGGGGGAGGAGGCCAGAAGGGAGGATTTAAGGAGATAGAAAGGAGGAGGATCACACTTAGAGGTCCTCGATTTAGGAACTTCGGGTAAGACGGTTTTAGGAAAACAAAAATATTGACGAGTTGACGTAGTCGTCGTGTCATTAGGTGGTATTAGATCGAAAATCAATCTCCTGAAAAGGACTCCTAAATTATTGTAATAAATTAGTCTAAAGGGCGGATTGCAAGAGTCGAGGGGGCGCGTCAGATCCGAAGATCTGAAGAATGTGCTTGTATCGTTAGAGGGTGTCGTTTTCAGGAAGGGAATCGTCTGGTCGAGAGTTACGATGGACCATGGGGTGATGATCGTAAGTTATTTTGCTGCTGTGGTAAGTGGCACTGTTGGTGGGACGCTGAGGATCCTCGAGGAATAGTTGTTCGTCATTCACCGGATATCACTTGAGACTAATTGACAATTTCCGATTACATCAAAGGGGGAAGAGCTTCGTTAATCAACATGAGTGATTCGGGGGAATTCGCATCGAACTACGTTTGATAAGTTTTTGGGTGAGTTTTGCACGGATTAGTATTTGTAGAGAATTCAGGGGCTGATTGCTTCAATCTTTATCGTACCACAAGGAAAGAAAAATTCAGTACAAATTATTATATCATTATATGATCGTATAGTATTTTGGCTGCTCGGGGAAAATTAAACTATAGGTTCAGTAAAATTTGTTGGCGGTTTAATAAAAGTTTTCTAGTTTTCCGTCAAAAATTCCCCAATTTGTCAGGATAATTTGTTTACCTCTCATTATAAATACCCGTCACAAACTTCGAAAGTGCTACCTGATCTGTAAAAAGAACGGTAATTTTTGCTAACAAATTAGGAAGATGCCTGCGAAAGGTCATTTTGCACATCACTCTGTTTGATCGTTTAAAATTTACTGTTCCGGATTATAGTAATTGATTAGTTTAAATGAATTATTTTTGTGCATTAACTGGTTGTGTTCAACATCTCGGAGAACATATGCTAGCAGAATTATGCTGCTTATAAGACCTTGAAACTGATAACATGATACTCGGAGAAGTTCTCCTACGCGTAATTCGCGGGATTTGGAAGCGTTGATGCTGTGTATCAGTTATCTAGGTTAAAAATGCACAATGAACTGACGAAAAAGATGAATCAGGGTAACTCGTTGATGTGAAGAGGCCTATAACCGGAGAAACGAGAAGGGGAGAAGGATGATGATAGTAAAGTAATGCTGATAACTTGGATACAGTGAGGATGGAGCAAGGACTTTGTGGGATCGTTACGTTTCCGAGATACGATCGCATAATCTGGAAATGTTGCAAGAGGGCTGGAATTGTCGAGGTGTTTATGTCTCGTTTTATTTGTCCGTTGAAATTGCCACAGGGAATGCCTCTACTATTCGTGCTAACGCAACCCGGCGGCTGTTACCGTTTGCACTTGGTGAAGTTCATTGTAATTTGATGCACATCGACTTTATATTCAATTTAAATTTACATTGTTTCTCGCCTAATAATTTGAATGTGATTAACATTTTTCACTCTGTGGATTGCAAGTGGGGGAGGGGTAATCATTAATGGGGGTTACGAAGAAATAATCCTCAGGATTGCAAAATTTCATTCATTATCCGGAATTTGTATTTTATATAGCAAAACAAGAAATGAAAATATTAATTTTTTTTTCACGTCTGAATGAAATACCGATTAATTTTCTCATTGATTTACTGAGTACTCAAAATTTATTATTTAATTTGTTAATTGCAAAATTAACATAATCTACTTTTGTTACATTATTCTAATTTTGATGTAGTGTAACTAATTTAATTAGCCTCAAAACACAAAAATTAATTCCGCATTGTGTAATCGTCTTCAAAACTTCTAACCAGTGGACCTACAAAATTATCCATAAATACGCAAACTACAGAATACCCTGAGTTGAATTACTTGCAATTCACTTTTTCAACTGTGAAAGCCCGCGAAAGTATCTTCTGAGTTTTCTTGTTACTCTGTGACCTACATTTAAAGAAATTTCACTTTATTTTAGATGAATGCAACTCACTTCCCAGGAATGCGACTCGGCAAATCATCACACGTCAAAATGAAAAAGAGAAAGAAAAAAAATCTTAATTAGAAAAAAAGGTCACGTCCTCAATTTTAATCGATCTCCACCAGCATCTCTACTTATTCTATTTTCATGTTTTCCCATCTCGATGAAGAGAAAAATTTAACGGTGATACCCCAGTAGACGGCATTGTACGTTCTAACACTCCCTTGGATATTGCACTGAATAAAAAGCATGTGGAAGTAAAATATACGTATACCTCGGGAGAGAGTGGCACTTTTGTTGAAAAGTCTGGGGATCTCTTTGGTGACACAGTAGGGGTGGAGCACGTTCTCCCTTGCTTGTGCCATACACCAAGCTCAATACGTACCCCAGGTACACAATATATATGACTATATACGGAATCAAAAGGAGACGAGTGAGGAAGAGGGTTTTTTTTCCCTTCAGAAGAGCATAGAGTAAGGGTAGAATGATCTTGAGAGCTGGCTGAAAGGGTTGCTGGGCACGTGAGGCGCTCACGCGTGCTCTGGCACTGTAAACTACCAACTGGCTTTTCCACACGTCGGATAAGCGCTAGTATATACTGTGCGCTTGGAGCATTGAAAAATAATACCCATACGATGATATTGTATTCAACTATAGCGGATATCGTGTGGTGACACTGCGATCCGAGAACATTTTTTTTGCGATGGCGATGATGGTTTTGAAAAGAGTGAAAAGAAATTGGGAGCTCGAGTAATCGATATTGGACACTTTTTTTGTTAGGAGAGCGGATCAGTTCTCCATGCGGCATTGTTATCAAAAAAGGGATAATTGCTGATTCTACACTCAAAGGATGTACCGAGGAGGATACTGAAAAATAGAGGGAGCTACCGAAGAACTGGTATTCCCCACTGAAAAATTCATATGTTGCACCGTAATCTTTGGGAGTTGTGCACTACTATTTTTTCAGTTAACTCTTTCGAAAAACTGAGGGCAGAACTGGAGGGACAAAATAACCCTGGCGTGCAAGTAGCGGGAAATAACAAAACAAATTGAACTTTAGTGGAGTTACAATAAATTTAATTATAAAAATAAATAAAAATATATTTAATTATAAACATGATTTGGGCTATAATGGCACGTCTTGAATTTAGAATAAATCTACTTGTCTTAACGGTTGGTTAATAATTAAGCAAAGGGTCCGTCTCGGCACCCTTTGGACATCACCGCTGGCACCCACGCCGACCCCCACTCTAAAGTGGCAGGATTTGAGGGGAGTT
>JAPYZM010000019.1:0-80215 GCA_030522845.1 Psyttalia concolor | reverse complement strand
TGATTAATCGCTTATATCTCGGAAACTAATGGGCCGATCAACGTAAAATTAATTGCGTTCGAAAGATCTCGAGGAGCTGAACCAGATTCCGCACTTTTTAAGGAAAGTCAAATTTTGAAGATTTATGAAAGGCTATAGCCTTGGATAAATCGTCAAAATTTGACTCTTGTATCAATACAGGAGAATACGTGTACGTGTATTGATCCAATTAGTCTTGATCAACTAAACAAATGAAAATCTTACAATTATCTATTATTATTATTATTATTATTATTGTGAGTAATTACCTATCCACAAATAAGCTTTGTGAATTCAGCAGCTTAAAAATTGTTTCAGGTGTATTTTACTTATCTGGACAATTCAATTTAAACAACGCCGCGTTTGGGTTCTCAAATCTACACACAATTCGTTGTATTGCACGCTCTCTAACAGGAGCGAAAAAAATTAGTTTTATTAGTGAGACCTATATCGTATCCAACGACTGTGTAGACACGATCGGACTAGCGAAGCGCCACGATACTACCCGAGTATTATTATTATTCCTATTACGTTCTCAGCTAACCCACCGAGCCCAACTCTAATGTTAAATTAATTAATTAATACGTGTGCAAGTGAATAATTACTAGTGGTTTACGCTACAGTTGCCTCTAATCTTTACTTCAAGACGTGCATCGTCTCCGAGGTACAGAGCTCCCCTCCCGTGCCTTCCTCATTTTGTAGCGGTTCTTGGAACTACGAAATGTTGTGAAATGTCAGCTGTCGTGTCAGTGAAATAGATCAGGTTCAGGTGTTTTGGAGGTCGGTTGTGGGATTTGCGAGTTTTTCTGTTCAGGTGCAGTTTTTTTTTTTGAGTCAGAGGCAGGACAGTTTGGGAAGGTGGCGGGAGCTGCCGTATGAGGGGAGCACCACGTCTCCAGTTGACTCATCAGGTCTGTTTCCTCAATTTTGGACTAGTTTCTACAGTTAGGACAGCCTTTATAAAATTGGTTCATAAAATCCTGAACAATTCGAATTTCCTCTTTGCGGAGAGCACTCTTTTCCAATTGATTTCTTGACAATTAATTTAGCTGCAAACAAATAAAAAATCAGTAGCAGTCCAGTACAATTTTCTAACGAATTCCAGGTTAGACTTTCTTGCTCATAATTGAAGTCATAGTCATAATTGAAGAAAAAATGTTCCTCACACTTCAGATTATGTAATTGCGTCCAAAAATGTTGATTTACCATCTGCTCTTCCTGCTCGCGCCGCTGATCGCCTCGACGACGACGTCAGACATAACCGGGGCAGTCTTCGGAAATGTTCTGGACGGAATGCCGGCGGCATTCGGTGATTTCAATTCCGATGAGCTCACGGATGTCTTCGTCTTGCGTAAGAACGCAACAACCCTAGAGATACTACTGGCCTCGGACCAGGAGCCACTGCTGCGCCCAACGAACTTGACCTGCACCTTCAAGAACGTCGTAACGAGTGTCGTCCCCGGGGACTACGACGGCGATGTCTTCATGGACATTATGGTGACGACGTACAGTCGTGATGACGCACTGACCCACGTCCACATAATCTGGGGAGGTCCAGGCCCCATGAACTGCTCCAACGAGGAGTCACCACTGCTGAAGATGCAGGGACAGCCCCTGACCATCGACTACAATCAAGACATGATAATCGATCTCTTTGGTTCTAATCAGTTCAACAATAGGACCTTCTGGGTTTTCAATCACAACAGAACGAAGCCGGAGGCCATTCCCATGATCTCCAATCGAGCGATCGAGGCCCTGAGACCCATTCGCCAACACCACTCGAATGCTTTCCTGGATCTCAATGGAGATTACTACCCAGATCTCATGATAACGACTGATGAGCACTTTGAGATCTGGAACGGCAGCCCCAAGGGGTTCAGGTACTCCAGGAAAGTCAATTGGCCGAGGCCGGTCGGGGAGTCGGGGCTCGGGTATGTGGGGCAGGCATTGTATCTGGATGTGGAGCTGAAGGGACAGGTTTGTAGAATTTTTTCCCATTTTTTCCCTTTTACAAACAAGCTACAATTTGCAATAATTAATAGGTGGACCTCATAGTCCCCATATGCACAGACGAAACCTGCACAAAGAGTTGGATTTATGTGTTCAACGAGGACTGGCAGCCTCTCAAGATTGATTTTCGAGACAAGCAGGGGCTCCTCTGGGGTTTTGTCTCCAGGAAATTCTATGCCAGACGCTACACAGACACAATAACTCTCCGCGGTGGAGATTTCAACATGGACGGTTACCCAGATCTACTGGCAACCCTTCAGTCCGCGAACTCTGAGATAAAGACTTTCTTGCTATTGAATATTCCTTGCAGTACTTGTGGAAACTTCAGTCGAACATTCGAGGTCCACTGGACAGCCTTGAATCCCTTCTACAATGAAACTGTGATGGCAGTTTTTTATGACTTTTATCAGGACGGAATTCTGGATGTGATTCTGGTGAAGTACGACAAGACCAAGGACATGTACACCACGGGCGCCTTCAAGAACAGTCTTGATTACGACGCGAATTTCGTGAAGGTCATGGTTCTGACGGGCCTTGAGAATAGCAAGTATCCTATATCTCCGGGGAGTCTGGGGAAGAAGAAGAGGACTTATGGGACTAATTTACCAGGCCCCTCTATTGCTTATAACACAACTACTCAGGACGGCAGCCCCAGGAGTGCTATTGCTGCACAGCTGCCTCAGAGCGCACATTTTTCTCTCAATTTGCCGTATACGACTTTTGGATTGGGGAGGACTCCCAATTTCGTGGATCAGCTGACTATTGGGGTAAGTGTACTCGGAGAATTTAATTAATCGTGAAATTAATTGCTCCAACCCCTCTGTACCGCATTCGCTAACGGCCAAGGAAAAACCTCAAGCCGAGGGGAAAACCTTGGCCAGCTACAGCCGTCTCCTTTACGAGACTTCCGGTCGACAATGAAACCGATTAATTAGAAAAGTCAGAAGAATTGTTACAACGGCAATTGGTGAAGCGAATCCGCGAACCTCGCCACATCAGTCTGACACTCTAATCACTCGGCCATTGCTGTCGGTCAGTAATTAAAAAATTGATAGTTATTTTTTATTTTGTGTAAAAAAAATCCACTGAATCTTTTAGGTGGCTGGAAAATCGCGAGAATGGCCCCAAATAATCCCCAACTCTCAAATGGTTGTCATTCCAAATCCCATAAAGGAGCCATCGAGATGGAAGGCACAATTATTCGTAACTCCGAGTAAATTGATTCTCCTCAGTGCAGCAGCACTGACAGCTACATGTGGCTTAATATCCGCGATAATAGCTGGACTGTATTGGAAAGAGAGACGAGAGGATAAAATCGAGCGGCTGCAAGAGGCCCACAGATTCCACTTCGATGCTATGTAGATATTTTTCTTAAAATTAAATAAGAAATTAATAATTATTTAATTAACACTGAATAAAGTACTTGTGTTTTTCGTGGTAAAATTGACAATTTTATTGATTTGCTTTGGACAATTGCATATAAAACAAGACTTGTTTTCAAAATCTTCAAAATTCGATTGATCCACGTAGACGCGTATAATAAATAATTTGAATGTGTGTCGTTACCATTTTTGTAATTTTTTTATTTGGTTTTATCATCATCATTAGTTTTAATTTTATTCTCTTAAGTACTTTGGTCGCTGCGTCACAGAGAGGGCAATCCGTTGAGCTCTATATGGAGGAGTCTCGTTATTGGCATCGATCGTTTTTTATGGCAGGGTTCAAGTCATTGAAGTAGGGATGTGCCATTGCCTCGTCTGCGGATAATCTCAGTGCTGGATTACAAACTAATAATCTCTGGAATAATATGAATAGAAACAATTAACGAATGAGGCATTTTTTTCTCGTTGGTGTGACATTTTTCACGGGACAAATAAATAATGAGTTGAAATGTAAATAAATTCCTCATTTAAGTTGATTGTAATGAATGTAATTTATGGGTGGAAAAATAGTTAGTTACTTGGAGCAAGTCTTTCCCCCTGGTAGGGAGTTTAGGTGTTACTTGGGCTAAACCCTGCGTTGGGTGATACTGTGGGAATGCTTTGTAATCTGGAAGGAGTGTCAGGTCTGGCCAGGTTTCCTCTGTCGGTGTTCCCAACATTTTGAATATTCTTTTTAATTGATCGTCGACGTCGGAGCCGGGAAAGAGGGGCCTGCCCGCATTCGCCAGTTCTGTAATCCATATGGGATAATTTATCAATAGCGAAGGAACGAATTTTTTAGAAAGATAATTATTAACTTAGAGATGTGAAGGGGAGGGGGCAATATTTAAGGGATATTCACCAGCGAATATGCAACCAGCACTCCACATGTCAATGGACGTTGTATACAATTTAGCTCCGAATAGTACATCGGGTGGACGATACCAGAGTGTAACAACTTCAGCTGAATAACATTTAACTGGAATGCCAAAAGCTCTTGCTAATCCAAAATCAGCGAGTTTCAGCTCGCCATTTTTATTAATGAGCAAATTCTGGGGCTTGAGGTCTCGGTGTAATACATTACGACTGTGACAGAATGCCAAACCTCGTAGCAACTGATATCTGTAATTAAAATGTTCACAAATGAGTTCATCAGAATTAATTCAGCAGATTCAGGTACTTACAGGAACGATTTGACGACGTCTAAATCAATTTCACCATTTAGACTATCAAAATATTTCTTCAGATCCTGATCACAGTGTTCAAAGACTAGAGTTAATTTTTTATCGCTGTGTAGAACGTCGTAGAGACGCACGATATTTTTATGTTTCAATTCTTTGAGCAGACAAATTTCACGAAGAGCCGATGATGGAACACCCTGCGATGAAAGGGAAAATTCATGGAAAAATTTTTTTCATTTTCTTGGATCAATTATGTCGCAAATTGCAACAGCAGTTTTATGCAACAGCAAAAAGAAATAAAAATCCTCACAAGAATGCAAAAAAAAAATTACCAAATAAATATTACTTCAGAGCCCGTCCCGCCCTAATAAAAAATTGACTTACATCCAAAGCGAAGGGAAAAAATCACTGGTAAACATTACCTCATCATCGTCATCGAGTCTCACTCTTTTGAGAGCAACAATTTCGTGGGTCTCACGGTTTTTGGCTTTGAAAACAGTGCCATAAGTGCCTGAAATAGCATAATTTATGCATGAAAAACAATATCAAAACTGCCGACAGTTGATCAGCACTGATATCCCCCCTCATCCCATTCCATTTTCACTGGATAAACCCAAATCGAACAGTTTCCAAATGACCACTCAAATCACACAATCACAGACAGAACTTCTCATTGTG
Source organism: Psyttalia concolor (assembly GCA_030522845.1). Taxonomy (NCBI): domain Eukaryota; kingdom Metazoa; phylum Arthropoda; class Insecta; order Hymenoptera; family Braconidae; genus Psyttalia; species Psyttalia concolor. The sequence goes on along the minus strand of JAPYZM010000019.1, from coordinate 74,907 downwards.
TTTACCTTCTCCTATTTTTTCCAGTTTTTCATACTTTTGCATATTTTTAACAGTTCCACGGGCGGAGTGCGCTCAGTGGTTAGCGCTGGGCTAGCAACGGCAACGGCTGGAACTACTCTGACAGTTCAGCGCGCGCAGTATTCGTTTGTGTGAGTAACAGCGTCAAAGCGCTTTTCAAAATTGAATATTCCCCATCTGACATTTGTCGTTATAAAATATTATTTTCTCGTTCCTCTGGGGTTTGCCAATATGTATATTTTATTGAGGTTTTTTAACAGTGTCCTATTCATGCTCATCAATTTTTTAATTGCCATTTACTTCGGCCAACGGGTACGTGCCTGAAATTCTTAACAAATGTAAATTTTGGTTCAGGGGAGATTAATTTGAATTTTGTTGCAGTTTTTTGTTGCTATGACTCTGCACTACAAGATCGTCAGTGAAATTACGGAATTCAATTCTATGGTGAGGGCTTACTGATTTTTGGGGGCCATGAGCTCGTGGGGAAATTATTTTTTCTGATTTTTTAGGTGAAAGAGGCCAGGGATAGTCTGGACTACGTGACGACTAAGATCGCTGGATTCATCGGTGACGTAAGGATTCGTTAATTAATATAATTGAAAACAATTATCAAAGCATTTTTTTCAAGATTGTCAGTTATACTTAAGCGCTTTTGGTATATTTTGTCGTTCAGATAGACGGAGACATTGGCGAAGATCTCCAAGTCACTGACAACTTGACGGAATTGAGTTCAAAAACGTCAATTCTATTGAAAAGATACGGAGACATTGAGGAACGAGTGCTGGAGGTAATAATTACATTCCAATCCTTCCCAAAAAAATTGCGCAATTGCAAAAATTAAATAGAAAAGGTGGAATTAATCCACCGTAAATCAGTAGTAAATCAATTTTTTATAAATTAAATGATCCAGAAAGCGTTTTACAACAAAAAAATTGCAAGTTCTCTTGCATTTATTCGTACGTCAGGTAATTTTGAATTAATATCAGTTGATGCGAATGAGCGAGAACACGGCGAATGTTCAACTGGAGACCCCAGAGGACATAAAATCGGAGATGAAGAGGGCAATAATGAAAGTAAAAAGAGATCAGCTGGGAACTTATGCAAAAAGCATGAGTCCAAATTCCGATAATCCTCTCACGGGATGAAAAACGACTTGTTTAACGTGACGTATTTATTCGGCGTAAATTTTTTTTACAATAAAACTTACAATTATTTAAAGACAGCGGATGGATAAAATAGGACATTAAATTACGACGGATTACAAGCAAATATCGATAGTACAGGTACATCATTACTGGCTGCATTGATTTATTAACATTTTTCAACATTGAGAGTATTTTTATAATGGACAATTGCAATATTAAATTTTGACACTGCACTCCTGATTATTATTTATTTACCGGAATTTATTCAATTGACATCTACAATATTCGAGAGTAATTCACGATAAATCATCACTTCATATTTATTATTTTTAGTTGATATTCAAGGTAAGTGATAATTTTGATTTTTCACAAAATTTAGAAACATTTCTAAACCCATGAAACAAAATAATAATGTTCAACGGGAAAAAATTAATGAGGAAATCACTCAGGAGTGAATAAATCCAAATGATCTCTCATAAAATTAATTTCCGCCTCTCAAAAAAATTGGGAACGAAATTAAATTAAATTAAAATAGGAAGTAAATGTTAAAATCGAATGAAATTGTTTCAACAAAATTTTTGCCCACGCTAAAAACCATCACCGAATGACTCGTTGAACATAAGAATTACGTCTCACCCTCTCCCGATGAAATGCGAGAAACATTAATTATCGTTGAGGTAAAATGTTAGCAGTCGTTCATTTTCTCACACGTTGTAAATTGATCGTTGACTACAGGTGTCGAATAAACAATTAGTGCTGTCTTGAAGCTAAGTAGGCGTCGACGAAGCGTCGTTTGACGAAACTGTCCCATCCGGCTCGGTCGATTTCGTCGAAATTTCGTTTTGAAAAACTGTCGAACCCAGCGCGATCAATCTCATCGATATTGCGCTTGATGGCGCCATTATAGAGGTCCATTTGACTGAGATTAGATAATTCTGGCTTTCTGGAAGGACATTGATAATTACCGTCAACTGTGAATCAAATGCACTATTAAATAATGAATTAATTGTCGAAACAAATGGACATGAAAGTTCTGAAAAAAGATATTTCTATTCTCAGTTAATTTTTTAAAATGCCTTATGAGGAGTATATTTCGTTGGAATATTGTGACATTCCCGAGGCACTCGTGATATCTGATTCTCCGTCAATTCAGCTCTGAGTGAATGGTATCAAAGGGGACCAACGAGTTCTGTCATTCGAGGACGTTGCCGACTATTTGTGGCAGCGTTTAATAACCCGATAGATATTGCATGCTCCCTCGACACGTTTCCCTCAAGTGTTTAGATTCCAACGTCTGTTGTCTCTACGTAATTGAATACGTGTGGCTCTTCTATAAACTAAAAAAAATCCAACTTGGATATTCCAAAGAGCTTAAATTTCCATTTTCAAGAGGATCAAATAAAAAATTCCGTCCCGAACGGCTGAAATGTTGAATCCTCTATCGAGCTTGTGTGGAATATTTCCGAAAGTAATCAATAGGCGCTCCTAAAAAATTGTAAACAATCATTCAAATCCATTGCGTTTTTTTTTTGCTTTTAGCATTTTCCGACTGTACGGGAAGAGAAATAATTAGATAAAAATTACGGAACAATCCTCCTCATTTGCGTTAGACCTCGTTTTATGGTTCGCCGTAAAATAAATTGCGAGAAATTGTTATCAATTAATTCACCGTCTTCGCAGAATAGATTCCTCAGAGGAGCAGAATTGAATGCCCCAAGCTATTCCCTGGCAGCCGTAACACTTTCTTCATTGCTAAACGACTCCTGGAATTCATTCCCTGGCGATAAATTCCGTTCAATCGTAGAATTCCAGTTGCCTTTTGTAAATGGCAAAACGTAAATTTCGCCGGGAGAAATAAATTATTTATTCCCTTCAGGGCTAAAAAATTGACGAATTTTCCTCCGGATGAGATTAATTTCTGTGATACATCGCGAGTTATTTCCTCTGAGCCAGCGAAAAAAATCCTGAATTGCGGAAATTGTGTGGTCAACTCTGAAGGGAAAAAAAATTGAATGGACTACAAAGAAAAAATCGTGAGAAAAATCCGAGCTCGTCTCAAGCTCTCTCCCCGGGGGTTGCGAGAGCTTTCTTCATGTGTTGACAGCCAAAACTACTCTCGTCTACGGCAACGAGTCACGGAGGACCGTTCCTTTATTCTCCCGATAGTTTTTCCTATTTTTTTTTTCCCGCCTCCTTTCGCCCCCGCTCGTGATACTCCCGGTTGAGATCGCTAGAGCGTCTGGCGTCCCTCAGCACTTCAGCCACCGCCCGGCAACATTTCCGATGTTGATTGAACTCGCATCAGCCCCTCATTGAATCCAAATTACTTCGACCCAATCGGTCGCGAGTGGGAGAGTCCCCAAAATTACTATTCGAGAGATTTAATTATACGAAAGCGATTCCTGACGCTTTGTTGTCCTTCGAGGATGTCAAAATTCCAGATCAACAATTACATTGGATTAAACAGTGGCATTTTCCCGAGAGCAACAGCTGCGCTCTCCTACCGTCCAAGTCAACGAATAGATCCCCGGAATTGTCCTACGCTCAAGTTTAATACGACCGAGGCATCACCCGCGACATAAACTTCCCCCATCCGAGTCGTCCGCGCATTGTTGCTCACTCTGGCTCGTTGTCATGATTATCTCTCCATGCATAAAGCAACCGCTCGCTGTATCGGAGAGCTGAGCGCGACGCGAGATGAAAGTCAAGCAACAGGAGTTACCCATAAATTAAAGTAGCACGACAATTTATTATTCACCGCAGTTGTACCATTTATTTCGCTCGAGGATGCATGACGCGGGCGAATTACAAGAGTTTAGTTGGTAAACGCTTTGATGCATCTCAATCAGTGAATAAATGGCCGGTTAAAAGGTTTCTCTAGAGAATTCTACTAAAAATGTCCAAGTCCGGTTGGTTCTCCGACGAGCGGGCGAGAGATATCTCGGAATCTAAGATAAATAACGAATTTTTTGTAAAGACCATTCTCGTAGCTCTGAATTTGCTGGTGAGAAAAGGTTCAGATGACCATTTTGGTAACTCCTTCGGATTGCGAGTTATCCACCGAAAACTGGGTAACCGTCGACATTGACTGGGCCCGCTGCCGCGCGAAACTCGTTAGACATATTGTCGGGAGAGGAGTTCGGCTGGGTATTCATGCGAAGAGGAGTGGGGCAGTGCGACCGTTTTATTCCTTCTCCACTGAATTTTACCTCCGGGAGTCGAATCTCTTGCTTTCGCCGAAGGTCGCGCCGGATAGTGAGTCTAACCCCTGGCGGGATGGTCTGGTTAGGCGGGATTCTCTGCCGTCGTGAACTCCGCCACCTGAATTTTAATAAGAATTAATTTATATTAGGTAGTTGTAATCAGTGTTTAGAAGAAGGAGTAATTAAAACACTTGTTTTTTTTTTTATAAAGAATTAATTTATTCTCGTAAATTTCCTCAAAGAATCATTTCATTTTATTCAGAGGAATTTTCTCCAGAGATTATTCATTTATTATAATTACTTAGCTTAGAAGTTTTATTCAGGTGAATCGAATTTAATGTCACAGAGAGAATTAATTCGCTTGATTAATTATCAAATATTCGATGATCGTTTATCGACAAATAATTTCATTAATTAATCAAACAACTTGTTCATGATTGGCTTGTTGATGTTTTGACGTATTAAAATCCTTTTGTTGCGCATGGAGGATTAAAATTGGATACGACCTCTTCATGATTGTATTGCTGACGAATTGGCGATCATTGCGAAAGTCAGTTTATTATTTATTAATTATTCAATACAGCAGTTGTCGGTCGAAAGGCCATCGTAACCCGGATAATTAACGAATATGTTTGTAAAAGATGATTTCGCCGTTGGGTCCGCGAGCAAAAATCGGCTGGTACGCCAATACCTCTGGCTTAACACTCTCCGGAGGTGAGCCAGACTCCCGGCGGAGGAGATTGCCACCCCCAATGTGATCCAAATTTCGTTCTTCGAGATTTACCATCTCCGATTTTGTATTCCTATTTGTCCATCCTGGAAAAAATTGTTTGTATTTTTCTGTCTGAAAAAACGCTCTATAGAAGCGGAAAATATTTAATTAAAAATTCTAAAATATAACTCAAGGGCAATTTGAGAATTGTATAATTTTTTGGGAGATTTTGCGATTGTCGTATACAATTTACCGTGTGGGCGATTTAAAAATCGCTCAAAGCGATTTTTAGAATTTTTTTTGTAACCGTAGCGATTGGATAATAACGTCTTACGGTTTTGCTGAGCAGACCCCGATTCACGACGGAGGAGATTACCGCCTCCAATGCGATCCAAGTTCCGTTCTTGGAGATTTAGAGTGTCTGATCTCTCGTTCCTATTTGTCCACTCTGGAAAAAATGTATTGGCCTCTTTTTATCTGAGGGAAATTCTACAGAAAATAAAATTAAAAAATGTAAAGCTCACGCCGAATGAACCCATTCTACAGAGCTTTTGATTATAAATATTTACAACAAATAACAAATAAAGCAATATCTTCTTTACCATTTTTTCTAGGAATTTTTTTATGATTAATTTTTTATACTTTTAGTTTTCACTCAATTTCTCACCCAAAATTACCAACGGATCAATGAGTAATTGCGTTAAATGGCAGTGAATATTTTTCATGCGTCATGAGACTGATGAACAACATTAATACACTTGACAATACACGAACAATTATGAGGACGTACCTTATGACAACTCAATCAGATATATGGACGATAACAAAGAGAGTATTGTGGACTCACAGGGGCTTCGCTATGTAATATAATATATAAGCCGACAGTCAAATCGATATGGAGTCTTAGCTCGAGTTAAATTGATTAGCCAGCCGATTTTATCAAGTCAATCAGCGCAAGTTATTCAAGATAATTAACTTGACAAATGTCAGAATTTTTTTTCTATTTTATACCGCAGGGAGAAATGAAAAAAGTTCTTGAATTTTTCAAGTTAATTGTTTTACTGACCCGAGCTTTTTTATTTCTCCCTTCGGAATAAAATAAAAAAACAAAATACTTCCCGAAAGGGGAATAATTTTTAAAAATCAGATCTTGTTCAATTCTCATTTATCAAGTGAGAGAATATAAATGCAATTGTTGAAAAAAAATTCACTGACAATAAAATCCCTAAGCACTCGCATTATGTCCTCCCAAAATTCACAGCTACTTCCCCCATTCCCTGGAGCAAACAAGATCCATAAGATTGCGTGACTTGTGAGTTCTGCGTTGGAATGACTCCCATCCCTCGGGACATATTGTGAAGAAGGGTTCGAATACGTTTGTCATTGTTAACTTACAATCCATTCCACCTATTGTGAATGATATCAGGGATTTTTCATTCGGCAAAAAATATTCCCGACGTTTGATCAAACTGATTAAAAATTTTATTAACTTAAATCAAACATAAATAAACTGGGGTTCAGCGGAAATTCGTTGAATTTTTTCCTTTTAAAAATCTCCGGATGTTTTTCGCAGATTATACGATTATCATGTGAATCATATGTTTCCGGAGTGATCACTCAAAATATTTGTGGGATATCACCCCGAAAACCGGCTTTATCACGATTTTATTCTTCCCTCTGAACATGCTCCATATTTGTTTGATCTCCACCCGTGATATAGCAACCCCAACACTACAGTTCATGAGAATAACAGATCCGGGATGACGTCATGTTTTCAAACGCTTGAGGTTTGACAACAAAAATGTCGGTCATGTAATGTTAATTTTTTTTTTCATGTCAGAATTTTCTGAGTACTCCCACTTTCCATCGACATTATCATAATTTTCGCCAGGAAATTTTCCTATTGATCTCCTGTTTTATTGCTATTCAAAGAAAATATAGGAAGCAAAATTCATTTGATTATCGAATTATTATCGCGACGAAATTATTGAGATAAATAACCGTTAATGATAGAATTAAATAAATTTGGTAGGATGATATGAAGAAGGATTAATAGCCTATAATAACGAGCTCTCTGTTGACAAAGAATTTTTAATTATGCATTTTAATTAGTGAAGTTACTAATTAAACTCGAGTTTATACTTCGTATGCGCGAAATATTGTTTCATCACTTTTCCCACGTGGTCCAGTCATTAAAAAATAAAAATTATGTCAATAGGCAGTTGACCGCGGCGGCTTAAGGAAGTTTAGTCTGTCAACTGATTAATTCGATTCGAAAGGAAAATTATATTGACGGAAGAAATTGAATCCACTGCAATTTATTTTTCTTCCCAAATCAGAAGTCAACGCGTTCTCGAAATAATTAATTTAGAATTTGATTGGAATTTAATTGAAGGAAATTCATTAAAAAGTCTGGATTTCCCTTGAAATCGCCGTCTCCAAGGAGTGCAAGATGTGGATAGTCAGGCGTCTCCCGAGAATTTTCGGGAGGGGCTCTCAATGGATCAGACGAAACGAGCGGAAACGTCAAAAATGGAAAGAGATTTATGAGCAGAGATGCCATTAATTCATGTCTTCCCTCTTCCGAGATTTTCCATCAATTTTCAACAATAATTCAATTTGTAAAAACACAGGAGCCACAAGCGCTTCACTGCGAGAGCTCGGGTGGTGATGGGCACGGGTTTTCCGAGGACATTGTAAAAGCTTTGAAAATATCCTCGTCGGATACAAAGCGGAACTAAAAAAAAATAATTTCCCTAGAATAATCATCAAAAATCGTTATAAACTGTAATTTAAATTAATTCCTACAAAACAATGGGCAATTACAAAATAATTAAACAATTTTGTCTCACTGATTTTTTAAATGGTTCGATTTGGTTGAACTTCAAAAATTAATTACTTTAAATTGTTAACTATGTGTCGCACTGCGGATATTTAATTCATTTTTATTAGTAGGGATTTCTTGAGTGTCCGAGAACTCGAAAATATCGGGCGCTCGTACGTGAAAATTTCCTTTCAATTTAAAACAATGCGAAATGGTTGGATTGAGCTCGCGATGGTATAGCGAGGAAAATCCTGATGGATCACAGAAGCGGTTGCCAATACTATCTGTCTTGGGATACATCACCCGAGCTGGACACAAATTCCACCACCTTGAAATTCTCACTGAGATAAGCTTAATCCCACAGGGGCCTTGAATCACTCGGGGTTGAAAGTATTTACAGCGCGACTGGTCATTAGCTGGAATGTTAGAAGGCATTACTCACCGAGCGCTCCGTACGATCTCGCAAGTGCCTCCATGAGTTCTGGTTCAGTGTAAACGGCTTCATTCAAGCCCGACGTGTCCCCCCTCATCTAGAAAAAAATTGTGCAAGACGAGTTCTCCCAAGTCTGTAGCTAAATTACATCTTTAACTCGACAATCCGTCAAAACAAATTAAATAGAAAATTTCGGGTTTTTCTTTAAAAAAAAAATTAATGAACGTATTTGGGATCAAGAGAGTTGAGTCAGTTCTATCGATTTATGTAGATTTTTTGCTAATTAATGAAAAAAAAATTCTACTTGGTTTTAAGGAAAAAGAAATCTTCCATTTCCCTCCCTCATTATTAACACAATTTTCCAGCGGACGCAGGGGTTGGGATCCCACTGGTCAGCCATTGCTTCTGATGTTCTGATATAATAACCACATCCAGTTACCACAGTAGCTTCGTAACATCATTAATGGTGATGACTGGTGAAAACTGTCCAGCCAACATTTTCCTCCATTCATTCAGTAATTGAGTAATTTAATTAGGGAAGTGCAGTTCCCGCTCGATTCCGCGATTACACATCGCAAATTTGTCTCCAATGAATAACTACATCAATGACAACAAATTCGAGAGGTCTTTGGCAAACGAGAACTATTTAATTAAAATTAAATATCCGAATTCAATTGAAGTAATAAAACCGCCGAAAATTGATTCTCTAAAATAAAAACGTTTCATATAAAAATTCTGGATAATTTCAATAATACAATTAATTGGATAATTTGCTGTTGTTTTAACAGTCATCAATCCCCGTTGAAAATAATTAAGTATGCATTGGGAGTGGTGGATATAAATAATGTCGCATGAATAAATAATCAACTCTCTCAAAGAAATATGAAAATGCACATGGTAATTCATGCGCACAATTAGAATGTACCCAGGATGTAAAATTAAAATATAGTTGTGAAAATATATGCATTCTATCCTGTCAGTTTTTCACCCTCGCTCTCTCTATCCCCCTCCCGGCAGGCGGGGAGCGCCACCCCCAGTGCAATGAAGCCCCCATGCACTGAACTTCACTTGCGGACTTATATTAGTATGCATGGGAAAAGTTGTTTCTCACCGGAGCAAGTTTATATGAAACACATAATACGGGAGCTTAGGTGCATGTGTCGAGTGTCATTAAAATTATGGGGATAATGTGGAGACTCGTAACTACTTTTGGATTTGAGTTGATTAATTTATAGGGGCCAATTATGAAACCGCATTTCCTATTGTTTTTTTTGCAAGGTCTGTCGTTGAAAAATCATTAGTCGTATTTTTTAAATTTAATTAATAGGGGATTCGATTAAATTCCGAATAAACATCGGACGGGGGAGACACGCGGACACGCGACACGTGAAATCAAATGAGGACTCCGGCATTTGGAAATTGGGGGGAAAGCCCAACCCAGCGGACCAGCCGTATATTTAAATAAATTACACTTTTCGAGTGAGATGAATGTGAGTATGGACAAGCGGAGGATTTAAGGACGATAGTGGTATTAATTTACTTTTAAATAATAAAAGTAATTTAATATCGAAGAAATTTCGTGAAAAAAGCAAGTGTTCCGTAATGGGACGGCTGATCTTACTGGAATAAAATTATTTTTGAGTGGCTGTCCCGGACGGGAGAGACACATCTGCAACGAAGATGCAACAAGTTGGGACGTGAAATGCTGGGAATAACGGAAGTAACGGACAATTGTAACAAAAAAAGATCGCCGAAATTTTTAATAAAATTCTTTTTCTCCTTTAAAAAACAGATTTTTAAATTTCAAAAATTAGCCCACACCTTTTGTCACCTCAAATAATTTTCGCTATCCCAATTTTTCTTGAATCTCTCGGCTCAAAATTGAATTAATAAACTTCGTGAGTAAAATTTTCCAAATAAATTCCCGAGAATCGTAAAAAAAAATCGTTAATGTTATGATATTAATTTTTCTCCCTGGCGACGCGTGGGAAAATCGATTGTCATTAAAAAAAAAACTCGGTATCAACCGCAATTAATCGCAGAGTAATTAGAAGAGTGCATAATAAAAAAGGGAAATGGAAAACAACATTAAACAAATCGATCCGTTTGCTGCGGAATAAATTGAGAAAATTATCGACGAATGGGAACAGCCAAAAATTGTATTTAGAATTAAAAGTGATGAATAAAAAAAATTACCTGAAGAGGGAGAGCCGATGCTGAAGTTGAAAACAGAATGAGAAGTCCCGCGAAAGAGATGGCTCTTGCAGTGCCCATTTTAAAATTTTTTTTCACCAAATTTTGACTCGCGATTTTTGTTTTTAGGTCTGAGCGTTGGACCAAGTCTCGGAAAAGCGTGCGGAGCACAATGACTGGTGTGCGTGATACCGTGAAATATATAGAGCGATTCCCGCGGCTTTCGGGGGCGGCAGGGGGTTGAAGCGGGAAAAGTAACGAGTGCGCGAGCGCAATAGCTACAATCTCAACTAACCCTTTCACGATATACGTGTCGACGAGATATTGCACCTGGTCTATCGGGATATCAATGAATTTGAAATTTCCATTCACTTATTATTATTTTTTATGCACATGAAGGGGAGCCTTGAGACGAAGAGATTTAGTTAAAAGTGGGAGTACTCGATCATTTCGTAAACACGTCAAAATTATTTGAATCCAGTCAATTCCCATTAGAGTCTCACAAACATTTATCATTTTTGTTACGAAACCAAAAATCATGTGACATTTGATGTTGTGGAATTTTTGTTAATTACCCATTTATCTCAAGACTCAGTCCATTTGAGTGGAAATGCCATAAGAGATTATATCTAGCCCATCAAAGTCTCTGTAGAAATGGCCCTTGGGCTTCTGTCGATTAACTCTATCGTTACCGACGCAATTGACGAATTCCAGTTAAACGGAATAGTTTGACAACTGGAAAGCAAATAGTGTAGATTAAGATAAGATTAAAATTGATTCGGAGAAACGGACAGCTAATGGGAAAGCTAAAGATTTTCCTACTGCAGGAGGATTAATTAAATATTATGAATAAATAATAGCAGCCAATAATGAGTCATGTGAAAGGCCAGCGAAATATCTCGCTTTCTTATCTACCAACGGGGGGATCGATCGTCCGGTAACGCGGTCACTACACACGATATTCCATCGACGTAATCATTCTTGCAATTCCGTGATCAGGTACGAGCATGCATCGGACCTGCCGCTTCTTCTGTAATTAATTCAGTCATGATGAAGACCTCGAGCTGTTTTTGGAAGTTACAGGGTAAATATAGACCTTCCACGAAGCTCCCAGACTGCAGTCTAAGTCCCTAGACTACGACGAGGATAAAAAATAAACATTATCGAGAGTAAAAAAAATACGCTCGATAATTGATGCACGTGTGGAGTCACTCCAAGCGCTGTGATTTTTTTTTTCGCGAAAAAATATCTGTATTTCTCATGGCATTTCTTGGAGAGCTCAAGATTTTTTTTCAAACACTAAGTGCACACGCGGAGTTTTGTCCGGAAATATTTTCTATCCCGGAGATAAATATATTTGTCATTCTTTTGAGGGAAGAATATTGAATGCCCCGAGTTTTGCGGGAAAGCCACTAAATCCGATCATCAACGGATTTGCAAGGGCTCTCAGAAGCCTTAATACTCTGACAGGTATCAAAGAGACATTTCTCAAGAAGATTTACGCCAACGGAATAGCGGGGTAAGTGTTCCTCGGTGTAATTACTCGACAAAGTGATGTTCTCCATGCACAGGATGACCGTTTTGTCATCCCTTGGAAGACAATTTTCGGATACCAGTGAGACAATGCTTGCACTGGTAAATAAATCCGTAATTTATCGCAAAGTTCAGAATGAATTGTCCAGTTAAAATTCAACCATTTTAATTACCTGACGTGTGAACAGATGAGACCTCTGTCATGACATTTAACATGCTGACCCACCCCTCGAGTTATTTCCAACCCTTCCTGAAGATGAGTAGTGACTTTGACGCTTTCAAGCATATCATTAAGACTGCTTTGAGAATAATAAAAGCCCGTGGAATCGACCTTTTCGTATCTGGTGCGTGAGCTAATCGTTACGATCGTGAAAATTTCTCCGATGTCACCGTAAAAATACTATCCCACCTAGATAAATCATTTCTTTTTGCGACTCTCCCTCGAAATTTGCATTTCCAATCAACAGACAAAACCGACATCTCCTCAATAAACCAAAAACCACTGGGTCTAATTTCGCGATTTGTTTTCCATTTCAAGATCTCCTTGTGCTCTTTAAAACTAGACATAATCCATTTAAATCTCATCATTTGTTCGAGAGATATCTCCGATTTAAGACCGACTCTGGGAGGAGCCTAAGAGTGAAATCGAAAAAGCAGCGCTTAAGTGTATTCTGGAGAGGTTGGTTGCCTGGCCGAACTCGTGAATAAACCTATTAACTAAGTATCTATACATAGAATATCAGAAGAGGTCTCGATATTGAAGGAGACTACTCTCTCCCCCACAATCGGCGACTGATACTTGAATATAATAGTATCTATGACGCTCCTCACTCGAGCTATCGAATGCTGCCTAATGGATTCTTTGTTCGGGGGATGCGTACGTGCTTACAGGGGCTGCACCTTCACCCCCAGGAGGTATAAAAGACCTGGAGCACCGAGTCTTATGAGCACATTCAGTGTAACTACCCAGTGATCTAAGCGAGTTTCGTGGACCTGAAGAAAAATGAAAACTATCGCGGTCTATGTAAGATCTTTCTAGTGATTCTTAGCTTTGTCTGAGGTGTTTCAACCAGTGACCAGTTCCTAAACATTATTATTTCAAAGTGATCTAGTCCGTACAAAAATTATTCATGCTACTGTTTGTATTTTAATTATTTTTTCTGCAACATTTGGAGGTTTCCCTTTGCCGAAATTTTGTACTTCGTCAATAGGTTTTTTTTTGTTTTGTTAAAAATGAAAAATTTAACTTGAGGAGAATCGTTTGTATTGCAGATAGCGCTAGTAACCTCAGCAATCAGAACCGATGGACGACAGTTCAACTCACCCCAGTGGCCCAAACTAATCTATCCCGATGACTCCTTGAACCCCCAAGACGACTGCCTCACCGGCTCCTGCCAGGATTTATACACTGAGAAGCGGAGTAAAGGGATTGACGAAGTAGAACAAATGCTGCCTGTAATAATAATTATCTCGTCTTGCACCCGAAACATTTTATTAAATAAAAACACCGACGGAATTTTATTCTAAAAATTTTCGACTATAATTGAATTTAATTAAATAAATAAAAAACGAAAATTTTAGTTACGAAAAATAGGGAATTCTATAAAGTATTTTTTTTTTTCATTAATGTTCAGGATTGATTGGGTCAGTGGCGAACTGGCTATTAATTACTATTGATTCTGTTGCAGGTGACGAATTCCTATCATCTCTCGAATGGTCCCTGGCAATGGATGTGCCCCTGCGAAACCCAGTACGGAATTTTAGATCTTGGACCTGGCCATTATCCCCGCTACCTCGCCCGAGCCCATTGTGTAGCCAAGGCTTGTCACAGCAGATTGAATCAATGCAAATTGATTAATTACAAGGTCAATACAAATACAAATTGTAACAATGAGAAGCACAAAATACAAAAATCACTTGCCTCAGCAAAAATATTCTCCTCCCCCGGGCAATTCACCCCGAAAAATGGAATATCAATATTTAATCATATTGTCGAACCGCAGGTGCACATTCTGGGCGAACGAGACCCCAGCGGCGGTAGTGAAACGAGCGAGGAGCAGTATGTGGAGCAGTCCGTCTTGCCGGAGGCATTGCGCGTTAAGTGGCAACTCAAGCCGATGAAGATAGCAGTGGCCTGTGTCGCAGTCACCGAGGGAGAGAAGAATTGATATCTCCATTGCCGCGTCCCAGTAAAAAGAGGAGTTGAAGAAAAATTATTCCCTAGTATAATTTCATGATATGTCTGAAGAGCTACCATTCATCTGCTGCATCGTCTATGAAGTAAAATTATAAAAAAATAATGTGCCAAAAAACACTGGAATTCAATTAATTACAGTTGAAGTTCCCCCCGTCTGCCGGTTCCTCACTTGTCCCAGGTCTTTCTCAAACTCCTCGCACTCCTACTCCCACTCCTCGCCTACTTCTCCCCTTCTTCGCGACTCCATGCGCGCGATATTGCGCGAAGATTTCACAGCTGCACTGGGCAACTCTCGGTGGGACCGAGACAGTCAGAGAAAATTCGTCTTCATTAAATCATTCGTCAACAGTCATTTCTCTCTCTCTCCTCACTTCAGTCACAGTCGGAAAACAGTCGGAGAACATTTTATTCGACATTTTTATGACCGCTATCTTGTAGTTGCCAAACGTCACAAATCAAATACTCTTGAAGTAGTTCAAGTCGTAGGAATATTTGCAAGTAAAATTTATTTTCAACTGTTAAAATTAATGTCACCATTAATGAATTCACTGAAGTATAAAAATCTATTATTATATCATAAAAAATATTGTCAGTGACGAGAGATTATTTATTTCCAGAGGCTTGTAAGAATAGATTGCCGAATTATCGAAAAATTCTAAAAATATTGTAAATTGTATGTTCCAACGAATTGATTTTTTGGAACAGAAATATATTTGAATAAAAATTTTTATTTGATGACAATCAATCATTTTATGGAGGAAAACAATTCACGTGTTTTTGAATTTTTTAAATGGTAATGCACACGGACAAATTAATACGTCAATTTTTAATCAATATTCACTCCATTGTAATCTGACTTTTGTCCGGCCTTGAAATTTCAATGCCTGTAAACGTCAACTCTTCTATTCATCAGTAATTTTTTTCCATTATCTCTCTTTCTCGCTCTCATTAACAGTCTATTTAAAATCTATTAAAAGATAATTACTGCAGTACTTTATCTTTCCAGGCGTCTGATTTTTCACGGTCACCTTAATGGGTTATCATGGCAGAAAAATCTAATTGACCATGAATAAACAAAAATACACATTTCATGAATTAATTTGTTTGAGCGCTATAGTCAATTCGCAATTTTTTTGGCAACTTTGAAGGTCAGCTTTTATGCAAATAAGTCCAATAAACAAGAAATATTGTCTGGCGATTAGAATTTATTCTGACCTTCTCTCCCTGGCTGGTCGAGCATTAATTTTTGGAATTTGCCGATAATAATACCATTTTTACTTCGTCATTTCCCTTTCATCGTAAAAATTAATAATTAAAAAGTTTCCGATAGGTGAAAAACCCAGATAAAAAATTGTGAGGTCAAAAGTCTTTTAACTTCTGATAGGATGACGTGTATAGAATGTTAACGACATTGAAGATGACAGCTGGGATTTTTATTTAACCTATTTTATCTATTTTTAATGGAAAATTACCTAATAATAATGGTAACCTCCCGATTATTTAATGAATATAAAATATATTATGAACAATGATAATAACAATATCTGTTATTAATAATGAATAATTATTAGAGTTTATTTAATTTAATTGCGACAGCGAATAGTGGAACTTTTCCAGAATTTTTTCTAGGTTTTTGGCTGCGCGTGTAACAGTTTCGGTTTTTATGGTAAAAATTCCATTGTCTCATATCATTCCGGGAGCATTAAAAAATCCAATACTGAAAAACATTAAAAAATACATTTTCCGAAGGCCGTAGACAACGTCTCAAGTCTGTGATTTAACGCCTCAATACATAATTTGTGAATTTTCTAATTAAGCATTTTTTTTTTTATTAAGCCGTCAAATATACACTCGGAAAAATACTTTATGGCAATGAGATAAACAATTGATTAATTTCTGAGAATGTTGGTTAAATAATGGTCGCAATTGTGATTTTTTTCGCATCGATTATTTATTCGATCGAAATGCACTAGATCACAAGAAAATCGGTGATCGAAAAAGCCCCCTCCCACTCAGTGCACATTTATTTCTTGGTGAAATGAGTCGTACACTACACGTGTCAACCGCACATTCCGAGTGGTATAAAAGACCTGGGCCTTTCGGCTTACAGGCCATATTCAGTTCGGCAGTCGAGCCAGCCTGGTCCAGTCCACATTCAACCGACTTCATCATACAGAAACAAAAATGGTAAATATCCTATTCTGGAGATTGTTTTTCTTACGAATTCCATCCTTCATCAAAATGGAAATATTAATTTCTGTGAGTTTGAGAATTGAAGGTAATAAATTTTATTACAGGACAGATTAGTCGCCACTTTATTACTCCTCCAGTTTATCAACTGGAACGTCGCAGGGGACGAGACGGATGAGACGTCATTATTACCAAGGGTAATCTTTTCTTTTTTGTTGCCTAGAAAAATCCCTCGAATTTGCGAAATTCCTATCAAAATTGTATTATCTTTCTTCTTCGCTATTACAGAATCGGTACTAACAATCATTAATTTTGTTGTAGATGGAAAGTTTGTCGTTAAATATGTATGGCCTCAGATGCCTATGCGCCTGTAAAATGGTTGGCAATGTGTTGGATCTTGGACCGGACCATTATCCTCGTATGTTATATGATGGAACCTGTCAAGTGGACTCTTGTACCGCCTTGAATACGAAATGCGAGAGGATTTCCTACCAGGTTAATAGTCAGATTATCAAATGTGCCTAGAGAATTCTGTGGAACAATTCCGTTAGCGTTCTATCGATCTTTCTTTATTTTTTCTTGCAATAGTAATATTTAATGAGAAATATTTAATTAAAAATATCTCAATGCTCGAAAGTTGGATGGAAAGATAGGATTCTGCTGATTGTTTCTAAAATTAATTGAACAGAATATCAATATTTATATTATTTTTCCAATCCGCAGGCCTCAGTTATCTATAGACTAAACCCCACCAGCATTGAAAAACCTGAAATGTCTTACACCTGGCCAGAATCACTTCAGGCTGAATGGGGAATGAAGAAAGTGAGAGTACATGTAGGCTGTGTTCCAAAGTATAAAGCCTCATGGAAAATCTGAAAAATTGCAGACAATTGTGCCTTCAGAGACCTCCTAATTTTTCCGAATAGAAGATTTGACAGAAGACAACCCAGGTAGGAAATGCCAATGTTCACGAAACGGGCCAGGACTGGCACGAGACTGGGCGCGCCAGGCCGAAGCTAAAAAAGTAGGGTCAACCAGGCTTGGATCACCAAGCTTGGCCCAAAGGACGGCCAGGCTGGTAAAGAGCACGGTTAGCCGGGCTTGGATCACCAGGCTTGTTCCGAATCACGGCCAAGTTTTCGAAGAACATGGCTGACCAGGCTTGAATTCTCAATGTTGGCCCGAGGTTTGGCCAAGCTGATAAAAACCATGGGTAGCCAGACCTCGCCTGACGGGGCCTCACCAGTTCTGGGCCAGAGGCAATTGTCAATGGCAATTTAGGGGTAGAAGGTTAAAATAATAAGGATGTAGGCGGAATTCTTTGGATTGATTTTTGAAGTTCAATCAAATTAATAAAGAGTAAGATTTTCAATTTAAAAAAAAAATTAGGGAGAAACATAAGAAAATAATTATAATAATCACATCTCAAGGGATATAATCAGAGGGTGTTATAACGAGGGTGGAAACATAAGGGCGAAATCAGAAATTTTGGGAATACAATAGAAAATGATGAAATTAATTGATCCATTTGGGTTTCCCATAAGTTCCTCACATTTCCGATATGGGGAACGAGGCTTGGCCATAATTCGGCGCCAGGCCTGGCCCCATGTTATCATCCCAGGCTTCCCCCAGACCTGGCGCGGTCTTGGCATGGCAACGGGCTCCGAACCGGGGCGGCCCGGCCGCCGAGCTTGGACCAAGCTCGGCCCAATCGTTTTTTCCTACCTGGGAAATCGGGCGAATTAGCCAAGAAAAGGAGGGCAGAACGGATGGAATATGTAAGAAATCTTCTTATCCCATTGAAAAACAGAAGTTCAATAAACGAAGAGAAAAACTTTTGTTATTTTCGGAGAAATTTGAAACTGAAATCGTTGTTTGTGGCCAGTTTCGTGTTTCGTTTAAAACTCATAGAATAAAAATAATTTATTACTTATGTTTTGTTGTTATTTTTTATTTCTGACGGAATGAATTGTGTACTCGCTTTCCGCGATAAAAATCTTTAGCCCGGAAGGAAAAAATGCGAGTCTATCTAGGTCTGACAGAGATTATGAAGAGACAGCAATTGAGCTTGCGATACTAAATATTTATATATTAGAAAAAATCGAATACTTTGAAACTATTGTCATCCGACGTCCAATTTTATTATAACCACAATCAATTCCGACAGAATAGCAGCCCAATCGGCGATTGAATAAACATAAAAAAAAATGTACAGAGAAATATTTTGCGGAATGAATTGGCCCGGGAATCGTGACAATTTTATTATTCTCGAGATAAACCGGGGGGAAAAAAGTAAAAAATTTCTACGTGCTATGATTTAAAATAGCGATGATTTAAATTTCAATTTCTACGGACAGTTCGAGAAACCTCAGCTGGCCTGGTAATATCAATCTCCAACGGAGATCACGGCCTTCAAATTGCTCCGTACATAACATATTCGTGACATTAAAATTATCCGCCGGTTGACGGATTTTTAATTGCCGCGCACGTGCATTCAATTTCAAAAGCAATTTTCCAAAATTAAATTTATATAACTATTACGAACTGCAATTTTTGGGAGAATACCCGTGTGAAGCGGATCGCACTCGGCTGGAGATCAGACGGAAGAAGCCCGAGGAGAGTGGTTACAAGAAAATCCACTACTATTCTGGGAGTTGCGGAAAAACCGAGGGTGCACGACATCATTCCACGTACAAGTTCATCTACCGAAAGTCCATGACCTTTTTCCACTTGATTCTCTCGTACCGGGACTTTTACAAAGGCAATTGTATTTTTAATATAAAAAAAAATACATCTCATATCATAATATTTTATAATTAAAGCTTGAAAGCTCTTTAGTAAGAAATACCCTCGAATTATGGTCCGAAGAATATTTGATAGGCAATATTATATTTTTTCTCTCAGTCTAGAAATTGAGCGAGGTATTTTTTGAATTATAGATACTATTGGTTATTCACGAAGAGAATATTAACCTGAGATAATACATCGAATTTATCAATGGAGAACTGTCCGAGTTTATCAACTTTGGCTGAGCATGTGTGAAAAATCTAATCAGTAAGCATAAAAGGTCGTTGAATCTAATCACAGCGGGTTTAAAAAGGATGAGTAACCACTGACGTCCGCCAGTGTATCAAAAACCTCCGTTCATCCACTCCGACAAGTGTTTACCCCAGATAAGCCGATTGAAAGGCTCTCGATTTAAGCGATAGTATGGAATCGGTAAAAAAAAATGTACTCGTCGAGAAATAAAAACAGCCAGAGGGTTTACGTGGGCTCCTTCAATTCCCATTTGTTTTTTAGTGAGCGAACGGTTGAATATATTGCCAACAATGCGTCTGCCCTTTTTTTTCTCTCACACAATTCAAGACAGAATGGGCTTGTGGAACTGCGAATGTCTGAGCAAGTGTTAAAATGCGTTTTTTGTTGGGGTTTTATTTTTTTTTCTTCGCGTATCATGTAGTTTGGTTTTTCAATAGTAAAGAATGAGAATTTATTTGATTAAAGTGCAACGAAAATTTTTCAAAAATCATTGGGAAAATAAATGGCTGTAACTCGTTATGCCTATATGCATTAACACTTCCGAGCAATTGAATTCGTTAAATATTAATAAATTCAGTAGAGTGGAGGATAGCGATTCGATGAGCAGGGCTAATGGCCCGTCGTACTATTCAATTTCAAGTAGAATATCCCGCTTGAACTGTGCGATCATCCTAATGCTCTGATGCTGAAACAAATCACGTGTGACGGGAGCTTTTCAATCGTTGAAATCATCCCGAGCTCGTAGAGTAGGAGATAATTTTAATAAATTATCGGAAATTTTAGTAATATTTGCTCTACTCAAATTCTTACCGTTTAAACTTGAAATAAATATATATATATTTTTTCAAATAATTGTCACAATTAAACTAAGAATTTAATATTAATTGGAATCTATAATTTTGCCGTTATCGTAATTTCGTAGGGATTATCCTCGAAGTACACTTGAACGGCTGAAATCCTGGGTATTCTACACAAGTGAAATTAAACTAGCGGAATCACCTGCGCCCAAAATCCACAAAAGACAAGATCCGGATAATATTCTGTGCGTCAGCCAGCCCACCCAAAAATTATTTCAAAATTCCTCCTCTCCCTAAAAACTCCTAAATATTTCAGTGAACAAAAACCCCCATTTTTTTTACACCCCGAAAATAAATTGACAGAATAAAATAATTGAAAAAATTGGTTTAATAGATAAACCAATTGCGCACGGTATAGGCTCTAATGTGCGTTGGGCTGGAGCTGAAAACCTTTCGCGTCCTAAAATACTCTCGCATACCCGGAGCCCATTGAAAGGGGAGGCATGTGTGGGGTTGTGCGATCAATCGAATTACCCCCAGTCAAAAAGCAACAGATTGCCAATGACTGACCGCTCAGTGCTCTCAGGCCTCGGCACTCTAACCCCCGCAGGTGTATCGAGCGCAAATATTACAGGCAAATATTCCATGCAATTGCCACACATATTTGTTGGTCGAGATAAACATCATCGCGGGTTTTCCATGTTGTCCCCTTCGTATTGCCCAGAATATATTCGCCACCAAAAATATACAGACGAATTGTATATTATGTAATTAATATATTGTTAAGGGTGCGTTTCCCCTTGCCACCCCTAAAAAATAAATTATACATCCCTCCCCATTTAATTTCCCTGATAATTTTTAATAATATTAATAATAGTATTATACACGATTGTACAATTATATTATTATATAATTATAGTATAGAATATTATACTACGAAAATGTAGGAATTATATTATGGACGATACCGGCGGAAAAATGAAGAATGATTTTTTTAAAATTCTTTAGCAACTGTCCAACCCTCCGGCAGGTGGCACCTCTAGCTAATGTCCTAATTGCAACAAAATCTAAATAAATAACCTATATAAATTTTTTACGATCGTAGCCAAAGAATTCTTGAATAATTTCTCCTGGCTCTAATGATTTAATTTTAGTATTACACTCCCCTACTTTAATATCCTCCCTCCCCCGCCCAGCCCCCTCCCGCCCCTAGTGTCGCCACGCGGCAAAAGGCGCAACACATTGTGTACGTGAAATTCTCGTTAATTATCAAAGATCAAGTACAGACATTTGCACATTACCAGTGACAGTTGAGAATTAGTGATCGACCGGTGTCGGAGGTAAACAGTTACAATTGTAAGTCACCACTTGGCGTAATTTTTTTAATTCAAAATCTCGGTTTACTATCGAGAGGTTATGTCACGTGTACTACTCCCCCTGGCCCTTTTTTGTTTTTAATATTGACCGCTGGTAATGAAGAGATCGTCGTTAACCCTGAAGAAATCATTTCCCCTCCGGGAAATTCACGCGTTGGCCGCCAGAAAGCGCCAGTCATTTATTAATAAATAATTAATGAATTAATAATTAATTCATTCAGAAATAAATCTGCAACATTAAACCACTGTAATTAACAATTAAAAATTAGTATTACTAAATTGCAAAATAAAAATTGAATTAAAAAATACGACAACTTTTTACAATTCCCATAGAGTCAATTTCTTGACATTATAATTTGTTAAAAAATAATATAATTAAATGACTACATCAGGCACAAGAACAGTAAAATTAATTAATTTTCCTAGGGCAATTCTCGTACTTAATTATAGATTATCTCCACAGAAACGTTCGCTGGTACTGAAGAAATTGTCTTTACCGTTAGACAAAAAATTCCCTAGATGAACTCGTAAGACGAGTTAGCGAATTTTAAACGGCAATTGAGCTCTCCAATTATGCGCACATCCCCTCCCACTGATTGAGAATTAGAAATGAAAAAAAAAGATAATGCGCAATATCGCCTTTGACATTATTTCGTAATTTCATCAAGGCTCTCGGATAAAGAGTAGCTGTGACGTAATCCCTTATCATTTGCAATTACGACGCGATATTCCGAGTATTCGAATTATTATAATTCGTCATCTATATGAATGGATTCATTATCAGTGAGATGTGACAACGAGTAGGGCATTTAGTAATGATTCAAACAGGGGAGAAAAAAAAATGTCTCGCATACACAATTTATTGTATTTTTCTGTAGGAGTACGTGGTACATGCGTTATACATATGTCAATTCATATCAATAATTAGTCTTTCTTTCAATGAATTTTATGGCAATATTGACGCGCTCTAGATAACGCCGATGGCGAAGATTTTCAGGTACAGTGCATTGATTAATTACACCCGGAAATGAATTAATTAGATCATTAGTCAATCACTCGTCAATCTTCAGGTGTAATTTGTCAATAAATAATAGAAAATTAAACTAGTGACATTTATACATTGTACGTTAAACTAAGGGTGAAAAATATATTTATAAATAAATTAACGATGGGTATAAGTCGTTCGTTGGGTGGCTCTTACACTTACGATTAATCTACTGATGAAATAAATACGTCAAATTTTAATGTGTCGATGGGGCTATTTATCATTGCGAAGCACTTGCTCCATTGGTGGGTAATCATACGATTTGCTTTTGGTTCAATAAAGGGTTAACTAGCTAAAACGAGATACTGTTAAATACTAAAAGTGAACATGCCTTATTTCACGCACTCCCAATTATTTAACCAACACTATTTCAGTACAAAAATAAAGTGGTAACGGTGAAGAGCTTCTGAGGTAAAATTTTCATAAGCCATCGATTGAACAAAAATACGTTTGTTTGAGGTGGTGACTGTTTGAAAAATCCTGGTAGAATCTTGAAAAACTGGCTTCGGCCGGTTCATAATTGCCGTTTGCGTCCCATATTGCAGATCTTGAAGTGGCACAGGCCCATGTCTACAATGGAAAATTATGAGAGTTAGCGATTGAGATTGAGGGGAGGGGAAATTAATTTTTTTATCGGCCTACAGGCAGCGAATTCTCCTCCAAAAATTCAGGCAATGCCGGCGCACTTATCCGAGCTCCCGAAAATCAAAATGTATTTATTTAACAAATAAAAAAAATTATTAAATTGCACTCGAAGCAATTCATTAGCAATGATTATTTATTAACTCCTCTCAAAAAAATTTGAGGACAAGGAAAACGCCCGAATGAACTAATCTAGATTTCACCGTCGGCTGCCAATAAAAGTGAATAGGCCAATGAGTGGCGCCGACTTTTAACAATGTAATGTAGAATCGATTATCATAATTGTCATCGCGCGATTGTGTCAGATATTGGCGGATCGCAATGTGACTAGTCAAATGGCGATTGTGAGGAGACCTTACGCCGTTTCCGACACTTGAAATGACCATATCGAGACAAGTGGCTCAATTAGACTTGATCTCTTTTATTGGAACAAATAAAACGCGCCTGGGGCTGATCAAGCGGACTTTTATTTTCTGTCAATGGATCGTTTGCCAGTTACCGGCATCGCGCTGTCAATTGGCGTTATCGAGATTCATGAATGCAATGTAAATCATTATATCGAGAGCAGATAAAAATTCAGAAATTTATTCTGCTGAAAAATTTCAGAAATCGACGAATTGTTTTATTTTGACAGGGAAGAATTTTAGAACTAAAAACTTTGGAAAAAATGAACTGAAATTTTCCATTAAACGTTTCCCCACGCAATTAATATTCATCAGTCTCCTCAAGCGCTGATGAATGCCCTAGAAATGAAGATCCATCAAATCCGAGATTTTTGGAGATAACAGATGGGGGTCAATGATTAATTAATGCATAAAGAAATTTATTAAGTGAGCCTCCAATTTTTATCACATCCGCGAATTCAGTTGAGACTTTTCCCTCTAACTTTCCGTATTTTCTTGGGCTCTCATGATTTGTTTTTTCAATTTTTAGGGTCAATAGAAGTGCATGAGACGCGTGACAATATTAAATAAATAAAAATTCTATTTTTCTCCCCGCAATAACAAATAAATTGTGAAAATTGCACTTCATATTTATTTGGCATTCGAAATATATCATTCGCCTCCATTGAAAAATTTCCAAGTGACAGATTAAATGAAAAAAAATCTGCTAATGAAAAACAGTCGGAAAGATAGCGAAAGTCGTTCTATAATAAAAAAAAGTGTAATTATTAATGCACTCACAGCTCGTCCGTTTTCCGGCGTACCCCAGCGGCGCATGATGCACAACCGCGCTGGGAATAGGTAACATTTCCGCTTCCTGGTCGGAGGACTCACTCTCGATAGGCTGGAGGATCCTCTGATTCCTCATTTTCGTCTCGAAAATCGCCTGCACCTCGAGTTCGGCTTCCGTCAACTCCCGCTCCTCCTCCAGGATCTCGTGCTTGAGGGCGGCGACTTGCTTGAGCCTCTGCAGCAGAAGCTGTTGGCCCACAACATCATACAGCCGTAAATATATAAATAAATAAATCTATGAAGACGACAACAACAATTGCCAATTCACCGCAACCTTAATGATCTTTCATAAAAATTAAAAAATCATCAGTTGCAAAAATCAGTGGAGATAATTTTTCCTCGAGTGCTAATAATTCATACTCAAAGAAAAATACTCCTACAAATTAAATAATTAAAGAAATTAATTGAGCTAGTGCAAATGGAGGAATTAATCAGTTGATGGGGTTTGACTCGACGAAATGACGTAGGAAAGAATTTGGCGATTATAAATTGAATTAAAAATTAATAGTTTAATTTACTAACGAGATTCTCACTGTCTTCCACATAATCGTCGGCATAGTACATGGCCGATAGTGACTGGGGTGCAGTCCAAGCGTTGTGTATCGAGGTTAATGAGACAAAGACGAGTATCCAAAATCTCGATGAATAACTCGTACACTTCTTCTTCATAATTCTCTTCTTCATGAGCTCTATAAAAAAAATTATTCCGTCATTTCCTCTACCTCGAGCTGAACGTGATTCTTGTCTCTCAATAAATAAAAAACAGCGCGAATCGGGAGAACAACGGTATTGTTGATAAAAAAAAACTATTTGAGTGCATCATCTGAGGAGAAATTTCATAACATTTGGTTTTTTTCATTAAAAAAAAATTTTGCTTGGGACGAGGTAATTGAAAACTGAGGCTGCGGAGCCCCCTCCGATAGATAAACCTATTACCACAGAATCCACATTGAGGGGGCGAAAAATGGAAATCGAAGACCGAAGTGACTGGGGCGGTGAGGGGGTTTGGCTAATAAGAAAATTAATGGACCAAATAAATCTGAAGCGAATTTGATTTTTATCCATTTCTGAAGCCCTATCTATGCTTCTCGGAGCTATTCTCTGGAGGATTAAGACTGTTATTTGGATGAAACTTGTCGGTCACGTAGTCTGGCTTTATTTAACCCCCCACGAGTCGTAATTGTTTTGAATAGTTTTGACAGTTGTCTGACGTACGCAGTCGTGGATACAGGGGGATTATGATGTGTAACGTTAATGCGGAAATATTAAATATTCATGAAGAAGTAATTAAAATTTGTCCAGAGGAATTTTTGGATTTTTCGCTAACTCTTGGGGTCTCTTGAGGCATTTGGAGCGGGACAAATGTCAATTTTTTCGCGGCTTCCAAAGCCCTCAAAGGGAGGAGAGGGTTAATCGGGGATTTCCACTCTGTTCACAATTTTTTTCCCCCAATCGGTAGAAAAATAATTGAAAATTGTTAGAAAATCGGACAGAAGAAGTAGAAATTGAATCTCAAAGCGAATCGGTTACTTCCGATTATTAAGTAAACCTCAATATTTTTTAAGTTGGTAAATATGAACGCTTTCATTGCGTAAAATATATTTTTAATTCTCTGGCATATATCATTATCGTCGAAAAAAAGATGTTGGCATTCAAAGGCGCCTCGTGCGGGCCACTATTTAATTACTCTATCAAAGTCCGTTTCGATTTTTTTGCAGTCCTCTACCGGATTTTTTTTCAAGCGAAGGGGAAAAATCCACAGCCCCCTCCGCAAATATAAATATACGTTATTAATTTGTTATAAGATACGTAGATATTATGCAATTCTCCCATTTTCCTTTGAACTCTGACTGTTTTGAATTCCTTCCTCATATTATAAAATTAAAAATCATTGTCAGTGAAATATTTCAGTTCCAATTGTGACTTCGTAAAAGTGATTAGGATTTTTTTCAAATTCAGGGAAATATATTTCGAAATGTCTAATCACAAATTAAAAATTCCCGACAAGTTGAGTAAATCCAATGAATTTTCCGGAAAAATATCTGGACAGATAACAAATGATTAATTCTCTTGAAGCTCAAAATTCCCCAAAAGTCCTGAATAATCCTCAATCCTACCTTGAAATTGTAATCGAACTCCTGATATCCAGAAAATAATGTAGACCTTAGATAGCTCTTGTCTACGATCCACAGAAAAAAAAAACAACCACTGAACCCACAAAAATTACATAGAGCAATTGCACTCGCAGTGACGAAGGATACCGGGTCCTTTCCGATTAAAATGATGAGTGCTCGAGAAATGGAGGACCAGAAGAAGTGATGGCCTGTATTATATCCCCTGTTTTAACGCGCTCACCCCTCTCCGGCCACCTGTAGGACCGCGCAGGAGAGGTGTTCCATTCTGCCCACCTACGCTCACTCATTCTCATCTTCATTCATTCTACTTCCCATTCGTTTTCTGCTCTCAAATTCTCCAACACAATCCCCCCGAAAATTACTGGAAATTAAATAAAAATTCAATTGAATTTTTCCGCTAATTTTCCTGCCATTAATTCAGCCCTCGTACGTCGTAAGAAGTTATTTTTCAATGACAGTTGATAAATACTATTAATAAAAATTATTGACGTCAAGAGAGTGTCTACTGGGCAAGTATAAATTATTTAATAAATTAATCCCGACGACACATTTGCGAAGGGAGATGAATGCCCGACATCAGTCGATCCTCAAGTGGTGCATTCCGTTTATGATCAGACATCCGAATCCCCTGCGCGTAAAATTCGAAAATCATCGGCGGGGGAGAGAGAGGGATGACTGGGTGGGGCTGGACAATTGATGAATGACAACTGGAGGAGTTTCACGTCTCAATACTCTCCAATGATAAAAGGGTACAGAGTACAGTGATCGCCGATTGGTCGCGGTCTCCACGAATCTTCTGTTTGCAATGAGTCCCAAGTCTTATCGCTCGCCGAGAATTTACAAACCGCTTGAATGGCTGTGTGCGATAAGCCAGCCGTTGTAATTACTCGTAATAATCGCGTTAATGATGATGCATAATGTTCGCGGATAAATTATCGCCGAGGAGAGAAAAAGTGCATCAGTTCTTTTATTTTGAGCTGATGACCTCCGGAGGACCTTCGGCGAATGTTCGGGAAATTGTGGGCAGTTTTTTCGGATGAGTTTGTCGATAATATTTGTTTATAGGAATGAGACGGGATGGCGGGGGATCCTGAGGAGGTGGAGAAGCCATTCGCCGTGGAGAGGGCCAAGAGCGGACGGGCGAAATGCAAAAAATGCAAGTGTTCGATTGATAAGGACGCGGTGAGGATAGCTAAACTCATGGCGAATCCCTTTGGCGATGGGAAAATGAAGGCCTGGCATCATCTCGACTGCATCTTCGAGGTCTTTGGAAAACAACGGGCGAGTACCAGGAGAATTGAGGATCCTGAGGAGGATATCGACGGCTGGGACGAGCTCGCCGATGATGATAAACAGTTGGTTCTTGAGAAACTCAAGGAGTTCGACGAAAAGAGTAATTCATAGAAATATTATATCGCAAAAGAATAAATTGGAAAACCATTTGTTATTAATTTGCTTTGTCATCGAGTTCATAAATTGAGCGAATGATTTTTCATGGAAATAATTAGGTTTGTAACTATTTTTTTGGTTTCGCTATTTCAGATCCGTTTAAGGTGAAACGGCAGGCGGACGCCAGTCAAGCGGCACCGCCGAAAAAAATCGCAAAGAAAACTTTAAGCAACGAGACAAAAACTATCAATTCAAACTTGAGAGACTCTTCCCATCGAGACAATTCTTTCCGCGAATTCCGAAGGATCTGCGCGGACATTGCGAATGTTCCTGCATACACCGACAAAACGGCTATTGTCAGGAAAATGTTGAAGAAGGGGACCGACGGGGGTGAGTGCAGTTTTCAATTTTCCCCGTTTTTCAAGAGAACAAGCCTCCATTCGTTTGAGAATCGACTCCTTGAGACGCATTTGTCGGTTGATTTTTTATTGGCTCGGAGTAAAAATGAACTTTCTACTCAATTCTAAATTAAATTAGGAAAATAAAATGTAACCATTCACTTACCTTTGGCTGTAACTCCACTGAATAATTGTTCTTCCTCAGTGATTAATGTCCAAATCCGCGGAAATATTTCACTTTTCAGCAATATTAATTCCAGTTCACTTTTAAATTCGACGAGCAATGATAATTTGGTCAAATTCACCACAAATTCATGGCTACTAACACTCCAATGCACTCGGTCTCAATGCGACACTCGAAGCCACGAAAACAAGTCATGCGGTATTTAATTGCAAGTTCCACTATATTAACTGTTTTACGAGTATTGGCCCATCATCTCGAATTGCGTTGACTTATAAGCTCGCTGTCCCCACCTCCCACCACAAGCGCGACGAAATACATCGCTCCCAGTCGGCCCCGACGAGCCCCTTGTGTATAATATATTGTTCAGCCAGCTTGGCACCATCAGTCCCGCCACCATCTGTTGCTTCCCCACTAATTTCCACTGTTCCACTCTGTTTTTCATTCATTAGAGAATGCAAGTCCTTTGGTTTCCCGTAATCTGCATCGCAATTTTCGCCAATAATACCAACAATTTTTCTCCAATCGATTGCTATTGATTGTTTCATTTACTCTTATTATTTTTGAGCTTTAATTTTTCAATTGAGAGTGGGAATTTTTGTTTGCTTACAACTTTTATAATTGAAAATTCAAGTTAATTATTTTTTAAAAGACATTCAATTTTTCTTGGGGCCGTAAACAATTTAATTATTTGCATTGCATTGAGCTTTAATTTTGAATTGAACAAATTGCGGAGATATTCTCAATTATTTTATCTGAAAATACTAAAGTAAGATATAATTATCTCTCTTGGCTCAATCAATGCAGATTGTGCGTGAAAAGACACGTTTTTTCGCATATCGAATAGTCAGACCACATGGCAATCGACCTTCGAGCACACCCGTCGGTCTCATTGGGTGGCGAGACGATGTGAAACAGTCTACGAAAAAAAAATTTATCACCACTTTCTTAACATCCGCTCGCATGATGCAATGCCAAATGTTTCGAGTGATGATAATGACAAAAAGCGGAGATCATTGAAATTCAGACACGAGAAATTGCGCATTTTTTTGAGGAAAAAAGAAATCTCTTCCGATTAGAATATCTGGAATGATTGCGTAACACCGAATCAAGCTCAATGATATTGCTCATTACTATTACTAGTTCTTTCAGTTTTTGTTGTTGTTTGGAGAATATTTGTATGTGTCCTTAAACAAAAATGGGAATTTGAATATTTTAATTTTGCGAGCAACTTGGGAATTCAGGATAATTTTCACTTTCTGTTTATGTTGTTATTGGAATCTCAATGACAGTTTGAATTCTCATGCGCATTAGGCAAATTAAATACCACCTCCAGTGGAAATTTTTAGTGAATTTATAAATTTTCTGAATTTTTTAAAAAATTGAATGAGACGTCTGAGTTTATCGGATTTTTTTACAATTTACAATTCTAAGATTTTTATTAATTAAATCCGGCAATCGTCAAGTGACGTCCGATTCTTTCAGACAATTTAATTCATCGGTAAATTGTTAGTAATTGATAATTATTCCGAACGCACTCAAACGCATCTCGAACGGATCCATTTCGTGCACGTCAGAAGCGTAACAAAATAGACAAATAAATTTCTTCTTCGTGGGTGTTAAACCTTGGCTCTCGAGTCAATGACCGACGTGCGATCAGGTTTAGATATCTCCCGGAACCAACGATAAAATTCAGGGAAAAATTATGGGACAGTCAGCTATGATTTCGTCAGATTCTCCGATTCCAATGCGGAAGCTGAATGACTGGTTTAATTTTTTTCGCTCTGGCATTTCAGAAATTAAAATTTTCACCAAATAATCTCCTCAGGTTTTTTAACTATCCATTGAATAAAATAATAATATAATTTACACAAATATATGTAGAGTCTATTTTATTTTCCATCGGATGAATTGAATAATTTGGAAGCGATTGATTGCAAAAAGTCTATCGCTTCCCAAAAAAAATTCCCAAGTCATTCAATAATTTTTTTGTCAGTTAACTATTGCGCTTATTGTTAGTATCATCATTATTGTTGTTTATCTGTTTTGATATGTCAGGGATTACCGGGTTTTGTAGCTCGCAGCTAGAAAAATATTGCGGTATATCTGCCATCGCTGGACCGAACGAAACTCATGTATCCCATGTCCATATCAATGATTTCAAGCCCTGTTTTGACTCCATCACTATTGTTTGCCTTCACTCTATCCTCTCCACGAAACTATTTATCCGGCCGTGGGAAAATTCCCCAGTCGGTTCCATTTATTCGTACAAATTCCGTAATTACCAGTCGCTCAATGGCCACTGCAATTCGAAAAAGACTTGAGCAGGCAATTCATACTTTTTAATTAATATTAAATTTATAATAACGTAATCAGCGACAATTGCCGGCAATTAAAATTTTCGGGTGAATATCAGAGTTATCAAGTTACCTCGTCCAGAGAAAATTAAAAATTGCTAATAAATTTATCGTTAAAAATTGGGGATCGGCTTTAAAATTATTGGCCCAATGAAATATTCGGAAATTCGGAGGATTAATTATTTAATTAATCTTCAATAAATTAAAATGACAGATGATTTCTAATAACCGCAACATTGAAATGAAATGTTGTAACGAATTGAAAAGACTGATGTCATCCCAAATTTTAGAGAACTGCAGAATAAATGGTCGCGATGAACTCTTAACCCCCGATCTTTTTAACATAAAAATCGTTTTCCTCAATTCCCCCTTCCACACACGAATAAAATGATTCCATTGCAGTGGAGGAATAGAGAATAAATAGTAGACTGAGAGGTATGGAAAAAAAATAAAATGAAAAAACACTCGGTTATATCAGAAAGGATCTAAAATGCATCTTGAGGTGAAGTATTGAGAAAAGTCCACAAAAGTGCATCGTAAAACGTGTTTCGATATGCATTACACACTTGTCGGTAGAAATAAATGGTGGAGGGAGGGGGGAATGGGGGTAACATCGCGGATGCCACGCAGTCTGTTGAATTATCGTCGAGTGCGAAACGACTTGTGGGCGCACACACGAGAAACTTGGCCTCCCCCATCGCTGTCGTTGTGCTCAGCGCGCTTGCACTATTGTCCCTGATTCTCGCTGCATATCTCTCGAGTTATGTAAAAATTGTTATACCACTCGTCGATGCTTGATAATGAGGTACTGGGGAGTCTCACCGGCTAATTTTGGGAATTTATTTCCTCGTGCCGGGATTTATCAGAGGATGAACTCGTGCGCCTCGCGATTACTCAATATTTTTGAGGATTTTCAAGGCCAGTGCAATTAACTGGAGTAATAAAATATTAATTAAAGTCTGTTGGAAAATTTGATTGCAATTAAAAGAGAAAAACATCATAATAATATGACTTTCGCAAGAGTTACAATTTTTGTGATGTTCAAATTTTTTCAATTGTTCATGTTAAATATTTGGAGATCTGGGGATTTAATTA
The DNA here is from genome assembly GCA_030522845.1 of Psyttalia concolor. Taxonomy (NCBI): domain Eukaryota; kingdom Metazoa; phylum Arthropoda; class Insecta; order Hymenoptera; family Braconidae; genus Psyttalia; species Psyttalia concolor. Next base: position 42,770 of record JAPYZM010000019.1, on the reverse strand, counting down.
ATTAATTAATTGCGCAATTTGCATGGAGGGGTGTGATTAAATCTCTGATTTTTAAGGACATATGTCGAGGAAAACACTGAGAAAAATTGGCTTTTAAAAATAAATATCTCTCGAGTTATGTAAAAATTGTTATACCGCTCTTCAATACTTGATTACGTCAATTATGTGGTGGGAAGTCTCGCCGCCTAATTTTGGCAATTTATTTCCTCGTGCGGCTAATTATCAGAGGATGAACTCTTGCGCGTGGTGATTATTCGCTATTTTTGAAGGCCGATAAGAATTTTCAAGGACAATGCACTAATGACCAGCGATTTAAAATTATTTGTTATCAATTCAGTTTGAATCAAGTTATCGAATAGAAGCAATAGTAACCGAGACGAAAAAATTGCATTTAATTAAAAACTAGACTTTCCAGTTTTTTTTAAAATCGAATGTTAACTGAGATATTGTCAGAATATTGCGTAAAATGCAATGCATGAAAATCATTCAAGTTATTTTCTAAAAGTTGAGGACAATTTTTATATTTTACCCATTCACATTTTTCGAATGTCAAAACTCGCAATGTAAATCTACTGCATTATTAATAATTCCGTAATATCACTGTACTTCGCGTCATATTTTATACTCAATTGAGCGTTTCATTAACTCTCTGAAGAGACCAGAAAGCGCCCGACAGGAAGAGCTCGCAGAAAAGAAACGATTATTCGTGAAAAAGACTAATGCGATGATAATAGTGGAACATTGTTTATATTCCGGTGGAAGTCACTGAGAAATGAAGTGTTTTTTTCCGCTGGTAATTTATAAATTTTCCTCTCGAGCGAACTGGACGAGAAAATATTTACCTCAAAACTGCACGAGTGAAATAATTTTTTTCCAACTTTCGATTGTTCCCCGAATTTTTTAAAACCACAGGAGAGCGTAGAATAATAATTCAATTAATCGAGGGCATTATTCATGGAATTTCGTCACTGGTTAATTAATAGCGGTAGCACATAGTAATTTCCTCGAGTGACGATTGACTCATGATGGAAAAAATCGAAAAAACTTCCATTGAAAAATTTCTGATTAATACGAATGTAACAAGCTCATAATCCGTAAACTTTGACCGCTGATTAATAATCATTTCAGTTTCGATCCACGTGTTTGCGATGTGTCATTTCCATTGATACATTTTTTTTACTCACGCTCAAATTATTAATGCAACTGTTTAATAAACGTACGATAGGATTCTAAGCCTCAGTGGATTACTCATAAACAAATGTCTGTGAGAGATAGCGAGGTATAAACGAGGTGAATGTTAGTGACCCGATCGCGGCAGCTTGAGTTGCTGAAGGTTATGGCAGCGAGAAAGTTGCCGGTTAAAAAGGGGATTTTTCATCCAATGAGATTATCATTTTTTTTATATGTATAAATAACGTCCATTGTCCCCCAACTGCTCAGAAACTCCTCAGCTCCTTTACAAGAAAAATCGACCAGTTAAAAAATCCATATCGCACACAATCAACTGGAGAATTATTTCAAGTATTTTATTGAATAATTAAAAATAAAATAAATTAGTAAAAAAATTCCTGCAGCCATGAGTTGAAAAAACCGCAGCTCCAGATAAAATAAAAACTCAAGGAAGTCCCAGAAATGATAAATTCCTGCAAATAAAAAATTCTGTTTTGTCAACTCAACAATTGACTCGAATCCGCAAACATTGGCTGGGTTATCTCCCCCGATTTCCACGTGATAAACAACAAGCTATAGCCCACAAATGGCGACCATGAGTTAGTGGAAAAATATTGCCACTGAGGGATGACAAATGCTCGCCGATCTAGTTTAATGAATATATAAACCACCAATGACTTATTATCGTCTTTTTCGACTTATCGGCTCCGTAACTTTCCACACCGATATACCCAACATGACCTTTCGCACTTTGTGTACTTGCTGGAATGCGTCTTTGCAAAATTGTATTCAACAAAACACGCGTACTCGAGATAGTTTAGTTTTTCATTAGCCGATGGATGGCGAGAGTGGGGGAATCTGCGGGGGGAAAAAAAAATATCGAAATTATTGGAGTGGGATTGTGCGATGAGTAGTGATTATTTTGTTGTAAAACAATTTTTCAAACATGTAATAATATTATGTTGACCATTTGACAGTAGATTATAATACAGCGGACTTCGCATTTGTTTTTATCTCACTCGTTATTCAATTTATTCGATGAAATTACATTTGATTAAATGAATAATGATAATTATGTGCGGATTATGCGTTCTTTGTAATGAAAACAATTTATTGACAATTGCTTGTTCAATTGCAATAAATTATTTAATTACTCGGGGACTGAGTGGGCTTTGGCCTCCCTCCCTTCGCTCCCCCATTGCAAGTTCCCAGATTTCCTGTAAATTTCTTCAAAAATAAAATAAAATAATTATATTGTCTATTGCATCGCCAATTATTTAATATAATTATTCCGCGGATAACAATAATTATCTCATCACTATTAGGGTATTTTTAAGATTGGAAAAAGGTTGGAAATGATCAACTCCCAGAAGAGGTGGGAAAATAAATCTAATTCCGAAATAATTGCAATTGATAATTACATATTCACAAAGGTGGCTTCAAAGGAGACATTGTGCTGTGGTGCAAGATGTTGCTACCCATGGCAGGTAGACGTATTTACAATCTCCAGAGTAAACAGCTCATCAAGCTTTTTTCTCGCATCCTGAAGCAGGATGAGGGCTCTATGCTGGAGGATCTGGAGCAAGGAGACGTCGCAGAAACGATAGCAAATTTTTTCGAGACCAGCGGAGCCAGCCGGAGAAGTACAAAGAGTCTGCTGACATTGGAGGAGGTTTCTAAACATTTGATATTAATTATTTGCACTAGCTTAAAGATCATTCGAAATTGTTTTCTCGTTCAACTGATTTTCGTTGAAAATTCGACGCGACCAAATAATTTAATTGAGTAAATTAAGGAATTTGATTTGGGTAATTTTTTAATCGACTTATCCGATGGCAGTAGTTCGTTTGCAATTTTTTCTAGTGCATTTTTCAATTTTCTTACTGAAAAATCGATATTCATCCTGCGCTTCTCGTGCAGACCACCGAATCCGCCGGTGTAACTACTGAAAGATTGAGTTTGCCGCAGTGGATGGTTGCGTGGGTCGGAAGAAAACAATAACCCCGGGCAATTTAATAGGCGGATTAAGGAGTTGAGCGTGGAACTGATGACTCGAGCGCTGAAGGTCGATATTACGCGCTAGCATTTAGGAGAGAAGCCATCTCGTGGATGCTTCTCCATTTGTGGATTCACTCGGCGAGACTGTATTTTTCGATCCACATCCCCGCGGGAAAGCCCTCATTGTGTTTGCAATACTAACGAATGTTCAGATGAATGGGTGGCTAAATAAAAATCTCCGAGCTTGCGCATGGAATGTCTGCTCACATTAGAAATATTTTGAAATTGTAGAAATTTGCGCGGTCACTTTTTATGAAAATTCGATTGAGCATAAAAATTGTATCCAGACCTTCACATTGGAGGGATTTGTATGCTGACTTTCGTTCTTTCATATTCTTTCACAGGTGAATAAATTTCTGGCGAAGCTTTCGGAGATGACGAGGGAAGACGAACAAACTTCACACTTCGAGTCAATCATAGACAGGTGATCTTTTTTGTCAGGATAAAAATGTTTTTCTTCTTCAATAAATGCTTGAGAAAAATATTCTGATTTTCAGATGTACTCCGAACGATCTTAAGATGATAATTCGACTCATCAAGCACGACTTGCGAATAAATTGCGGTCCAAAGCACATGTAAGGACCTCTAAAATAATCTCCAAAAGTTCTGGATTTGTTTGACATCTTAGGTTCCAGCGATTAGTTCAATTGATCATTTGTTTCCTCAGACTTGAAGCCATCGATCCTGACGCTTATCGAGCTTATCAGCTGTCTAATAATCTGGAGGCAGTGGTCACACGCTTTACACGAAAGGATTCAGACGCCGTAGCGAGCACTTCCGGTGCCTCCTCTTCTCCGGCGAAAGGGAAAATTGTTCTGTCACTAATGACTCCAGTTCTCCCTATGCTAGTAGGTTTGCCGGGAGAAATAAATAAAAACAAACTCAGAGAATTCTATATAAAATTCAATAAATTTAAGTTAATTAAAATTTAATTACTCATTTTATTTCATTGAATTTTTTGCTCAGTCTTCTGCAGACTCGAATGCAGATTTTCCAATTGTAAAAATTAATTGAAAAATTACTGATTCACTCGATTTGCCTGGAAATTTTTATTAATTTATTGAACGTTATTAGGCGGAAGCTTGTAAATCCGTTGAGATGGCCATGAAAAAGTGTCCCAATGGAATGTTGGCTGAGGTTAAATACGACGGCGAGAGGGTTCAAATCCACAAACGAGGGCATGAATTCCGATATTTCAGTCGTGCCCTCAAGCCCGTAGTTCCCCACAAGGTAAGGCTTCGTCTGTCTTCATCGCTGAGAAATATTCTTGCGACAAGAGTTTAAGGCGTAATTATATATTTTTTTTCTCGCTGAAGTAATTTATTACATGGAATTGTGAAACTGTAGAAATTTCTATTCGAAATGATTTCTCTCCGCTATCTCCTGACGTCATTCCTGAAGATATTTGCTCCATACGTGCCTCAGTACATGCGGATTAACCGTAGGTCTGACCTAACGTCCGAGTTTCTGAGATAACGAGAGAAATTTGCGGACACAATCGTAATTCTCGATTTTCACGAGGGGAAAAACTTTAGACGTAAATTTTTATACGAGGCAATTAACCGGGAAAATGGTGTCTCAGATATTTTTTAGTTGAAGTCACGGGAGAAAATTTTCCACTCCCGATAAAACAATTTTTGTTGATTACTCATTTATTATTTGCAATGAAAGTATTATACATTAATTGGATTAATGACGACATAAAAGAGATCCCATTTCTACCCCAATCGAACATTCCAAATTTGCGAAATAATTTATTGAAGGCAAATTGCATTAAAAATATTCCCACATTACGGATTCTTCCAGATTCTACGCACTCCATAAATGACGCCTTTTCATGATGGATGACGTCATTAGGGGATTTAAAAAATTGCGTCAGACATACCCGTAATCTTTCCATTCCCCAGATCAACATAATTCATGATGCGTAGCGCCTGAAATTCCCAAATCCAATAATATCTACGTAAACACTTCAAACAAATTCAATTAACAAATTATCCAATGGTGCGCGGAAAATTGACGGGAAAATGATTTTTTCAAGATTGAAATTTTGATTTCAGGTCAACCATTTCCGAGATTACATTCCGAAAGCCTTTCCAGATGGCGATGACTTAATTTTAGATAGCGAAATACTTTTGATTGATATGAAGACCGGTCAGCCGTTGCCCTTTGGCACTCTAGGGGTTCATAAGGTATTGAATAATTTTTTATCACTTTTTTTTTTCGTCTGCAGTGTCTCGAATTTTTCTTTTCCCATCGTTTTAAATTTTCAAGCGCATATTTTGCTTATATTATAAACTATAAATAATATATTATATATTATATATTTTATAAATTTCAGAAAGCTCAATTCCAAGACGCCAAAGTCTGCATTTTCATATTTGACTGTTTATATTACAACGGCGAAGTATTAATGAACAAGTGAGTCCATAAACATTTAAGACTGAATATAATTAGACGACATTAATTACCTCGCAATTTTTATATCGGACACTATATTTTTTAGGACGATGAAAGAGAGGAGAGAAATTCTCAACAAACGAATGACAGTCATCAAGAACCGAGTGATGCTTTCGGAAGTCGAAGAAATTAATGTGAGTAATTAATCAATAAATTACCCCGAGATCATAGAATCAAATGACTCCCGATTATTTATCTTTAGGATCCAAACGACCTCGCGGGGATGATAGCAAAGGTCCTTAGGATGGGATTGGAGGGATTGGTATTGAAGGACGTGAACGTGAGTATTTTTAATTCATCAGTGACAATTAATTAATTTTTCCGCCCCAGAAAAAAATATTTCTCTAAGAAACTGATGAATTAATGACCCCTGATTGCCGTCTCCATTCAATAATCAGATTTGTCGGCTGAATTGCGTCATAAAAATTTGTAAAATGTATGGATTATAAATTTTGAATGATCCTATCGCAAGTGCTGCCCCACATCATAAATTGCGATATCCTCATATCAATTTTAAACATTATCTCGTCTAATTGTTGGTATCAGAGTACCTACGAGCCGGGCAAGCGTCACTGGCTAAAGGTAAAGAAGGACTACTTGTGCGACGGAGCAATGGCTGATAGCGCAGATCTCGTTGTGCTTGGCGCCTGGTATGGCACCGGCAACAAAGGCGGAATGATGTCAATTTTTCTCATGGGTTGTTACGACAAAAATCGCGGCAAATGGGTCACAGTGACCAAAGTTCACGGCGGGCACGACGACGCTACCCTAGCGCGATTGCAGGACGAACTGGACATGATTAAAATTGGAAAAGACCAGAATTTGGTTCCAAACTGGCTGATCGTCAACAAACCAATGGTCCCCGATTTTATAGCCCGCGATCCTGAGGTCAGAATTTTTTTTAAGTACAAGGGATAATTGAAAGGATACTCCAGGGAATTCTGTAGATAATTCTGGCGGGCTTCCGCCAAGTTGTGGGAACTTTTGTTTATTTTTTATACTTCCGCAACTTTTTCTCTGCAGTTTTCCATGTTTTTTCTACTGCCGATTTTTTTGTTCTATTTTTACTCGCATTTTTTAAAATTAAATAATTCAACATTTGTTTGGTTTTTAATAGTCAATCGTAGGATTTTATCCAGCAGTTGGATCCAAAATTATCTGCACTCATTCCCGTCCGCCAATTCACTCCCGATTTTCCACTCACTGGATACGAAATAAAAAATCCATCGAGTAAATAAATTTTTTTCCCCCCAGAAACAACCGGTGTGGGAAATAACCGGAGCGGAATTTACGAATCAGGGGGTTCATACGGCCGAGGGTATAAGTATACGTTTTCCCCGCGTGACTAGAATAAGAGACGACAAGGACTGGGCAACAGCAACATCGCTGAATGAATTACGTGAACTTTTCAAAAAGCGCTCCGACACTATCGATTTTTCATTATTATTGGACAATAAGTCCGACGCGAAAAAGACAAGTAATAAGAAGACCAAGAAGTTGGAGGACTATTGTAGGAAAGGAGTGGAGGAAGGGAGAACGGAAGAGACGACTGTCACTGAGATTGAGCCTGATGTAGGAATAATGGATTATGATGGAAATGAGGAGAGTGAGGTTGGAGGAGAATTTAAAGAAAATTATACCGCGAGGAGGGATCAAGCCGCTTTTTATGCGTTCCTCAATAATGACGTGAGTATATAAATTGCGAAAAAAATGTTTTTCTTTATTTTGCAATTTTTCTCCGGCAGTTCCCAAGAAGTTAAAAAATATTGGATTGGTCATGGGTATATTTATGAAATTAACAAAAAATACTCAGTAGTATTCCCACTGTCCCAACCACTCTCTCGTTTTAATCCTCAGTACATTGAATACACCTCCGATGGAAGGCCCTTGAATTGGATAGACGGTCGTAAGCCGACGAAAGGACTACCTCGTGATGCTAAACCATTGTTGGCGAGAGGCCCCAGCGAAGTGGTAAGTTCTGCCAGTCACTTTGAAAACTCGGCGATGAATTTATTCAGAACAATAATTAAGTTCAACTCGCTCGATGCTTTCGTGAACTCCGCACTCATATTTCCCTTCAAACTTCGTTGGTAAAAATAAAGTTCCATAGATTTGTTATCAGTTTTAATCTCGTCATCTTGAATTGGATTTTACTCGGCAAACGGTGGCAATGAAATTTTAATTTTTACAGGCTTCCAAGGGAGTCCTGGGCAGAGTTCGCGCTGTCATTAGCAAAGGCATGACGAGCAAGCGGAGGAATGTATTGTCCCGTACTCTGAAAACGTATCCTTTTTGTGAGTGGATTTTTTTTGAAGCGAATTTGTAGAATTTTAAAAAATACTTCGGCATAAAACAAAACCACCTATGAACAGCGGAATTTTTTAATTAAATTATCCGGAAACGGGTGAACTATTCAATTGTAATTCAACAATTTTTTTCACCGAATACAACAATGAAAAAATTCCATTCGGAGTGATCTATATTTCATGGGAAAATATAGAACGGAAATCAGAGAAATAAATTGACTGGTGAAATCCTATAACCGACAGCTCCCCTGCCCCGGAAATTCCCTGGTAATGGGATGTTTACCAACTTATTCTCCAGAGCTTTGGGAATATTTCCGGTTATTAAAGCACTCGCAGAAAAGAAAAGAGTTCCTGGATGTTCCGTATAAAAAATGCACGTTATTAATCCCTTTCAGGCTCTTCCCACGTGTAATTACATCTCCAATAGACGCGATAAAACGATTAACGAAAGTTCCATCTATTGAACGAATTTAATGGCAGTCGAACTGGTTTAATTTGACCATCAGCATCATAATTCCCTTCTCATGTTAAACAATTGCAGATTTTGTCCAGTCCACAATTTCTTTTATTATCCAATACAAACTGGCTCATTCTTTCGCGATTAAGTGCTCGGGATTACAAAAAAGAAAGGTATCCTCTGAAAATGTTTGTTAAATCGTGAAAAAAAATCGCGATCAAAAAATCTGATGATAATAGTGTCCTGCGGTTAGACCTCTTTATTTCGCGTCCCTCGGGGTCTTGGTCGAATCGCGCAAGTTCTACAAACGTCTTAATGATCTTCCGTTCTCCCCCTCCAATTAAAGAATAAAAAAATCTGCAAGACGACTATTCTTCAATTTCTTTCTCAATGTCTACACTGAAAGCCCTCCAGAGATGTTTTTCCTTGACCGGCCAATTGTAGTTTGGGAGCTACCGTTCTCGAGGATTCGCCCAGCCGATGTGAGGTCACTCATGTCATTTACGACAAAATGGAAATTGATGAAGAAGAGCTGAGGGTAAGTCGGACATTGTACGAGCTCTCGGGTGGATGCTCTCGTCATAATTGAGTCGGATGAAGTAGCTAACGAGAATACGATGGCTTATGGAGTCTTAACATTTGAAAAATTCAGGAGAGGGTGTGGAGTGAAGAGGGGTTGATGGGGATGTTGATGTGGTAGCTACGAAAAATTTTTTCGACTTCACCAGATTCATTGTTTTATGCTTTTCATTAAATTCTTCTGTCGATGAAAATAAATAGAATAGAAAAAAATTGAGCTGAGCAAATTTTATAAAAACTATTGTAATAAAATAAGTTGTATAGAAAAATAGAACTGTGCCGAATATTTCAATAATCTATCGGATTCGATGGGCTGTTTTATTGAAATTTTTATAGTTCGCTGTGCAATAAGTCGAATTTATCATACACTGGGCTTCTTGCCTTTTCGCCGCGCGTCGTAAAATATTATAGACCACTCGCGCATCAACTTCGTTTTCGACTGCGAAGTTTACTCGGACTCTAATGCGGTTTTTTTCGATCGTAAACCAGCTCACTGACGGAACATCACGTTTTATTCAATAAATAAATTCCATTGCAATTGATCTCCGGCAAAGACCCCAGTTTTCGTCCGAAAAAATTGTTCAGTTGAAAAGAAAATATTCCAACAAAAATATTACACTTTCCCTGCCACCCCCTCAACAGCCCTTGAATACATCATTGTTATATTCATCGACATTTCTCCACACGGCGATAAACATATTAGCATCCCCAACCGTAATCACGTTTGAGCCATTTACCCAAGTTTAATCGTGTTTGTCGTAAATGTGTCCACGATGAAATTTTAGCCATCGCTATCTGCGGTTGAGTTTGAATTTCGAGCATACATTACACCCCCATTACTCCCCAAGCCCTCCGGCATGCATTAACAAATGCGAGAAGTCATGAACTCGACTTCCCTCTCTCTTCGGCGAGGAGGTGGAGGAGAAAAAGAGCCCCTGCTAATGGCCAGTTCTTAATAAAAATTCACCTCACATTTTGTGTTATTTCAGGAGTGTGCGAACCCCTCAGCGCAACGTGTAAATGAATCTTGGATAGAGTCTGTAGTTTCATCTTGCCGTAACCAGGACGTATCACCCCACTCCGTTACGCTTCTGGCCATTCGCTGTGACTGCTCCTGTACTTACCATTGATGAAAAATCTGGGCCATGATAAAAATCAAATGTGACGTGTTTTAAAGATCCACCTCTTTTTCATTACACTGGCCTCTGCGTAACTGGCTATTATGTTGCAAATGCACTTCATTGAATTTAAAAGACCTCTTTAAAGCTGGGGGAGAAAAACATTGGGCGATATTAATGAAAAATGGAATTCACTGCACCCGTGAATGTTCATGGATAGTCTTTGTTATTGTTTAATAGAAAAATCTACGGGATTTTTTATTTTTTGCTCCCCTAAAAAAAATCAAATTCTATAATTTTTTGATAAAATACTTTTCAGCGGACAATTAAAATATTCTCCATATTTCATGAGATTTTTTTCAATTCAAAGATATTTGAAAAAATGAAAATCAATCTCACTCGGTAAAATTGGCAAATTCTTTTGAATAATTCGCTCCAAATCCAATTTCTATTTAAATAGTGGGGTAATAAAAAAATAGCATTTCTATTTGATTCCGATCAAGTACTCGAGCGCCAATAATTGTATTTACCCAGTTCAATTGGAAGAAAAAATAAACTTCAGATTTCTCAGATACAAGTGGGAAATCTTCCGCTAGTAGTATAGATATGGTTTACTCTCTCATATCTCCAGAGATTTCTGTATATACCCCCGCTCAAAGTGAATCCCTGTTGGTTATTACTCCCCCATAAACTCAAATTATCGTCTTTTTGTTACAAACATTTACCCCGGTTAATGATAAATCCTGTATTTTGTCACGGCTAATTCAAAATTATTGTATCTCGACGACGAAAAATAGATGAGATATTGCAGTTGAAACATGATTTATTTCGCCAATTCTTCCGTGAGGATAACAATTGAAAAATAAAACGTGCTGGTGCCAGGCTGATTTTAATCAAACTATCGTGACGATGAACAATGGAATGATCAGCACTTGTTTAACTTTGTTTTTCATCAGCTTTTTCTGGTCTCCCGGCGTCTGCCATCAATAATCCCACTTTCAATGTGTCACCTAGTGCGGGATTTCACTGAAATATTGGGTATTCCAAAGAATTTTCATTCCGGCCCAAAAACATTCTAACGAAAACCCTTTCTAATGTTTTTCCATATTCTAAATAAAAGAATTAATGGAAAATATTCCGAAAAATCGGTAGAAAATTTCCCATTAAATTCTTTCGTACGTATTAATTTTTATTTTCCCCATGGAGTGCATAAATATTCTCTCAGGCGAATTGAATCGGCCGTAAAATGATAAAGCAATAAATGTACTCATTAAAAAATGTCTTAATATTAATTTTCAATTATCCGGTGCACAAATTGTCAGTTGATCTATTGCATCCAATAATGCCATCATAATGATTATTTACTTGCGCTGTGACAGAGAAGTATTTTATTAATTTAACTTACATTGATATTCACCAGAAGATTGAATTGTAACACTAATAAAATTTCTCTCTATATAATGTCCTCTGTCTCTAAATATCAAGTATTCATTCCTGTCGATCTCCTTGGAATGCAGAGCGAAGAATTCATAATCAACTTGAGTATTTCTAGCACTGGCGATGGGGATTGAATTCACTCGCCCGATAAATTTGCCAATGAATAGGTGATATTAACTCAGGAATTCCTCGGTTATTCTTCGTCCCACGTACATTCGAGTCCTCAATTACATCAATAATAGTTCTACATCTAAAAATGATGGGGACGCGGCAAGAGAAAGAGACAAAGTGGGAGGGAACAAAATAACCAAAGGAGTCATTGTACACTAGTGTAAAACAGGGAATTTTTCAATTCAATCCTGAGTTTACTTGCCGAAGCAAGAGACTGCATTGAAGGCGCATTGTTTCCAGTAAGTGCGTTTGCGTTGGAGATCGCCGATGTCAATCTGATTGTGAAGACGTTTTACCATTTGCTTCGTGAAGAGGTAGTTTATTAGGGCTGTCTCCATACTGCCGTCATCGTCCACCAGCTGGAAAATTTTTTTTAATGTCCAGTCAGGATATTCACACGTCGGCTTTGGTTAAGAATGAATTTATTCATAGAAAATGTCTAAGTGTTTGACAACTGGCGTTCTCTGGTAATTTTTGTCACATTTGAAAATATCTGATTAGGAGAAGTTGCACAGTAGACTCAGTTTTGAAATCAAATTATTTGCACTGAATTCCTGAGTTTTTAAAATCATTTAAAATACTTGAAATTACTTTTTCTTAAAATTCAACAATTCACCTCATCCGCAACAATTCCCAACGAATTCAGTGGGTCATGAAGAGAGGAATCTAGACGGAGATTCCGCTGAAGTTTGCATATTTGTTTGATATTTACATCCAATCTTGGCAAGATAGCTTTATTAAACCATTCAAACGTTATTTCAATCGAGAACTGAGCATTCAATGCGACTCCTCGAGATATCTTCGTAAGTGTATGGAGTGGGGCTTCCGCGCGCTCCGTAGAACTTCACTTTCACGTACCATCGGCGTATCACATGGCCGATCAACCGAGAAAAATTGATTCATCTGTCAGTAGACGTATCATTTGAAATAATACTCCCGTGAAGATGTCCCTATAGCGTATATTTTCTTTCTATTAGAGACCTTTTATCCCGTCCTCCTCTAGTTTTCTTTCACTTTGAGCCTGTCCTGGCAAACGGCGACAGGAAAAATATGCGGGGGGGACGACTGCGACGAAGGGGACTCGGAGGATAGAAAAAAAAAATTGAAGAGGGGATTGTCATTACGTGTGGTCGGATGATCTCCGTCAAGAGTAGCCAATCACGGATTGAGATCTCTCATCAGGAGATTCCGTAATCAAGATTCAAATTCAACCCTCTTTTGCAGACGATTGAATCATCCTATCTGATGCTCCGCGATGTAATCAGGGAGAATATCCTTTACGGATCGTGTCATTTTTTTTTTATAATGGGGACTGAATTTTCCGGAGGGGGACGTGGAGGGATCGATTGTCTTCGGGAGAGCCGTACGAGAATTTTCGCCCAGTATTTTCTTCATCAATTGAATCGCCCGGTTTTATTTACAACGGGATGAATCGAATTTTATACTAGTCAATCCCATGATAAAAATTCGCCACTCGATAATTGGAATATTAAAAAATAATAAATACGAATTGACGGCGGTTTAAGAAGACAATAAAAATTGACAGATATTTCAAATTTGTTCAAGTGCCGAGGAAATTAATTTGATAAATAATACATCCACACTTTTTAGCGTTTTTATATTGAAAAATTGTCCCATATCTTATCTACATACACGCAAAATCAGCTGCACCATCTGCCGGCGAGCGTAACTTTGCAATTCAAATTCCGAATTCTATAATACCCAAGAACATGCTCCAGGAGCTTCGGAATGTGTTTCCAACGAAATTGGGGACACTTGTTCGTAAATATTGACAAACATTGTACACTCAAAATAAATGATTTAGTCGAATGAAATAAATAAATAAAATTAATCAGCTTAGTAGTGACAAATAATTTATTTATAAAGTGATCTATAAATTTATTGGTCTCTAAAAACTGATTTCTTGAGGTAAAAAAAAATCCAAAGATTATTATTCGATTGAAATAGACCATTTGTTTGGGTGCAAAATTTTTTTGTATTATTTATCGGGCGACAGATCAATAATCGAATTAAAGTACATCCTCGAAATGTGACAGGCCGACGTGAAGGCGCGATGTGTCACCTCAAGCCCATTTTGTCAATAACGAAAGCCAACTTCCGTTGACTATTGATCCCAAACGCTCATTATAATATTTACAGAAAGTCACAGTTACGTGGAGCCATTATTAAATATTATACAATATTGTTACATAATATTTGAATTTGTCGCTTGAGCATTATAACATTATAATGACAATGTCATTGCATATGACTGCATAAAAAATTTTAAGTGAAAAATAAAATATCTCCTAATTTCAACTCGAGAGATGAAAAGAAATTATTTCAAAGACCTATTAAATAATTATAAATACCAATATAATTGATTAATTTAAACGATTGATTTGGTGTACAGGTCATTCAGTGGGAGAGCCTGGCAAATAGTGTAAAATAAAAATGATGAATGGAGAAGAAAAGGGGAAAAGTTAATGGCTCGTTGTTCCCAAGAAAAATACACCAGCTCAGTTGCATTGAAATCACGCGTTTAGAAACGGGAGGTAGAGGAATGAGAGACTCACGTCAAGTTCGTTGAGAAATCTTTCTTTGTCGGCTGGGAGGGCTGACGAGAGGCCGATAACGCAAACCAGCGCTACTGCGATGCACAGCAGTTCTCGTGATAGCTGCATATTGAATCTGGTGATGAGAAGGAATTTACGTCAATGCACCTGCAGTGATATGAGCACATTTGGCCCCTTCAATTTTTGTAAATGTAAAAATTTTCAAAACCTAGAACTCGAAAAATTGAATTTGACGCATGACATCTCGGAATGTCTCCTCGAGTGCCGAAGGCAATAATTTTGTTTGTCTACAAACGTAGAGAAATATTCAACAAAAATTTATGATAAAAAGGGAATTAAAATCGAAGAAGTGAGATCAAATTTTTGCAATGTACGTTAGGCGAACCGATTAATGAAAATAAATAAATAAATTCAATTGCAGTTGAAAAAAAATTATAATTCAATAGGCACGACTTGGTTGCTTGACTTGGAGACTAAATAAATAATTGTCAGAAGGAATAAGGGGAATTGGAGAGAAAATCAAATATCACGGGCTAGCAGTTGCGATTTGACTCCCGGAATAGGAGAAATCGACGATTTCCAGTTAATGTGTGAACGGATATTACCGAGACCGCAAAATCGTTAAGGGAATTTCAGCCAATATCATATGCACGTAAATAAATTCTTATTTTTCGGCGTAATGTAATCACTGTAGAGCTTGAATGAATGCATTACTCGCGTCATTGTATTCGGTATTGTGAGTTGTGTCATTACGTCATTACGTAAAACTTAATGGCATCCCGTATGACTTTAACGTTTACTGGAGCTTGTGCACGCGCGGGAAGTAATTGTGGATGAGGTAACGTGGATTTCCTTCTGTCTGATCAGACGATCTGACGTTTACTCGGGACGAGTTTGAATTCAATTTAATTTTGGAAATTATCACTTGTTGGGAAGAGAAATTTATACTCGAGTTAATCATTTCACTTGAGATAATGATCACTTGACTAAAAGACCTCCCGAATTTACTGAATATTTTTGTTCTATTTCTGTTGAAAATAACTGGGAGAAGGTCAACATTTGATAGAGGGTTGAGTAGAAATTGCGGGGGAATTGTTTAACGAATTGGCGAGAATTTTTCATTGAATTTTTCCGTGCGAGACAATTAAAAGTATAAATTCAAAGAATAAAACAAATTAATTGGAGCTATCAAGCTTGCGAGCCCATTATTTTTATTCAATTTAGGTATTGGGCTCCGAACTGGGATAATCTTTTAAATGGCACAAAGTACAACAATGATAATCCCCGTAAAATGCATCAAACGCGCTTTCAATGATTGCATTAGTGATCCGCGGCGTTCAAACAGAAATGACACGATTCAGAATAATTGATACTACTCTCGATATTTAGATAACATCGGTAGCTTCGAATGTTCTATTTATGTGATAATATCTCGTTACGGGGATGAAAAAGGCATTTTAAACGTTGTATTATCTGTGGGCCCTGTTTTGTTGAAAAATGCGGGCTCATTTATCTTCCAGAAGTGAGCATGAATAGATGGTCTTATCCCGTTTACCTGTCGGGGTGAGCTTGATAACCCCATCGGGTGAGACGTCAGCTCTCGTGAGCGAAAAGTTTGCGAGGAATTTTTTGAGTTGGCCAATTCTTCAATATTTAAACAAATTTATATTTATATTTTTTAATAATCAAATTTCCAGTGAATTTGGAGAGATTCAGGAGAGAATCATCCGAAAAATTTGCGAAATCCAAATAAAGTCTAGATTAATTAACGACAAGCGGACTATTATTTTCCATCAAGCCCAGTAACAAATAAATTACCGATTGAAATTAATTAAAGAAACTACCGCAATTGTTCACAAAATATTGAATAATCATTTTCATTCGATTCGAACGTAGACTACACAATTAGAAAAAAAAATACATTCCATAACTTATCATAAAATTAATTAAGGAGGAAAGTTGGGGGACTGTCGAGTGCACAAACACCGAATAAGGCGATAAAGAAGCAGGTGTAGATCATTGGCTGTACCTGATAATCGGAAAGACGAGGGAGTCGTTGCGAAACAGGTGGTCGTCAGGTCTGATCTAGTCGGAAGAATCTACTCGGCGGTTCGACAGAGACGAGGTAGTACTACTTGTTCGAGTCAACGACGATGTGACTTTGGTTGCGAGCACACGATGACTTTATATCCTCGTGAAGGTACGGCCGACGCATCCCACGGGAGTTTCGTTGGGAGGGAGGGCCGGTGGCCAGCCGGTGGTGGGAGCCAAGTAGACCGAAAACCCTCCCCCGCGGGGCTGTACAGATTGCTCGATATTCCGGAGAAGCAACAGGACCTCATCACGTGTCCAGTCGAGTTGTTTGACGTGAAAATACTTGGGAAATTTTCAATAACCATTCAATGTTCAATTCTTGGCTTGTCGACGGGGGAGGGGGCGGGGGGGGGGGGCAAATAAACCCTCAGTGCCCCTATAAAAAATTTTATAGCCATGTAAAAAAGGAGCACAAAATTTGCAGTCATTTAATTACGTTCCGATTCGTTTTCGAACGATTGATAATTTTTAGGAAAAAAAATTATACAGAAATAGGATTTATAAAAATATCGAATAACTCGTAAATTACATAACAAGTGCCGCAAATTCTCGAGACGCAACAAATCCCAGATGACACCGGTAAACATTAATTCGCTTTCGCCATTTGATCCTTTCATAACTATTTCACAACTTATCCGCAGGGTGGTTTACGTAATAGTCCTTTACGAATGGAGTTACGATGGTAAGATGAGAGAAATGCGAGAGGGTGAATTATAACTCGTGAATTAATATAAATGGGGGATTCTTACGCTTCTTCGGTGTAATTTTGCGCCCGACAGAAATTGCCGGGGGTCCCTGGCGGACGTGGAGAGTAGAATTTCGACGATTGGACATTGTTAGAAATATTTTTATTTCAGGGGAGGAGGGAATGTCAACGGAGAACGAGAAAATGCGAGGGCCTCACGAGAATTGGAGTGACAAAAGGAGGCGATTCGAAAGGGAGAAAATTCTCGCGAATTCGCTCGGCAATTTCATCGGACTTCTATCGAACTTTCGATTGGTTTTGGCTGACAAAATTGTTTCCGCCCAAATTATCCAAGTTTTTTAATCGGATCGTTTATATTTTTTTGTTAATCATTTTTATTATTGAGTTGTCAGGTTTTTCTATTAATTTTCGCGACTGCCACGCGAAGAGGAAAATTCCGTAAAATTACCAAACGGAGCGGTAATTTTAAAATAAATAATTTCTCTCCCTGTACTAGTCCCTACACATTCGATTCATAAAGCCGGCATTAATTTAGGTGCTCGCAGAAAATTACAGTGAGACAGATGTCAGCAGGTAAAGGTATCCAATTGCAATGTTATTTTCATGTCACGCGAGTACACACACAAATTCACGGTAATCCCTAAAATCGCAGCCATTAGTGCATGTGTCTCCCGGAGAAACAATTTTCCCGGTACATTTGAACAATCTAATCCTCACTGACTGCCACCTGCGAAATTCGATACATTGTCCACTGGCATCTCGCAGAAGTCCTGAAATACGATCTATGATTGCCGGGGTACAGTAGCACTCCGACTAATCATGTTAACAAAGTGAAAAGAAATTTTTTCATTTCACCTGTAAGCGGGATTTTACGGAGTTCACAGTTGTCATTTGTAAACGAAAATTCGATAGCCGGATTAATTAAAAAAAATAATTTTTTTCTTCATTCCCATTGTCGTCACGAATTTAAAAACCATTACAAGTCATCAAAGAAAATTTCCATTCCCACGAGTGCATGAAAAAATGAGAGAACAAATTAAACCAGAGAATATTTCACTGCTGATTTTACGGGAATTTTACTCCAGACGATGCGACATAAAATAGATTATACAACCGCTTTATTCAATGGTAGGCAAACAAAATGGATAATCGGTAAAACTCACTCGGAATTTCAAGTGAGTAACATCTTGAACGCGCAAAATATACGGCCTTAGATATTTATGTCAAACAGTTTTTTCAAGTAAGGGACAAAAAATAATGCTCCCTCTGCCAAGATTAGTCCCACAAAATTCACTCTCGTTGATATGAGCATTGAAAATGATATAAAAAACTATTTAGTGAAAAACTTCTCCGAATGCCTCAGGATTTCTACTTTATTTATTCTCGGCTCACCTGGGAAATTATATCCCGGGATTTCAATTACAAAATTCGCAAAATTAATAATGAAAATAAATAAGACGACGAGAATGCACATCAAGAGTTGTTTTTTTACTGCAAAATGAATTAAAATCAAAATCAAAATAAATAATTACTGAAATAACTTGAGGACATGAGATAAATCTGAATAAAAATTACTGAATCATAATTGGAGAAGTAACTTGAGAATAATTCTTCATTAACTTTACAGCTTTGAATTTTGACTGAGGAAGTTATTACGAAATATTTGCCTCTGTCGTTTTAAAAAATTTGCAAAAAATTATCAATTAGAATGCGTTAATCACTTCACGTCTCTCACCGAAAAATCCGACTAAACTCCGTCGATGCGAGTGGAGTGAGGGCGAGTGTGTTTAGACGTTGTATGCACTAGTGACCGTTTCGTTGAGAAGGTTAATGAGGATTCATGTCAAAGGATATTTCTTGTATGAAAATGACGCAAACCATTGCCTTCCAAAATCGAGAGACAGACGAGTAATTTTAGCCCAGCAATTTTCGAGGCACAAGCGAAAGATGAAAAAAGGAAATAAAAAAAAAATCCATGAAAAAAAAATAATATAAAATTCTGCGGAGCTAATTAAGGACTTGGATCAGTGAAATTTTGATCTGAAGTCCTCACTCATTTTGGAATTTTTCCCGACACTTGTGGGGGCCAAAAAATATATTATCCGATATTTTCTTTCGATATAAATCATTGAGAGGACCTCATGGCCAATCAGAGGTGATGATCCACTAATTCAGTAGTGAATTAAATATAAGAGAATATCGTAGTCCCCACGTCCGATATTCGGTCGGCCCATTCGCTTAGATCTACCCCTGGTCCAGTGACTCTGCGTAATAAAATTTTATAACTACTGATGCTCCCAGCTCGACACTTACTTCTCCCCTATCAGGGTCAAACCTCCATTCACTTCCGACCCATGAGGATCCCAATTCGCTCGTCTACAGCGTGAAGGCGACTCTAGTATTCCGACTGTGCAATTTCCCATTTTTGTTTCTGACGCAAAACCCGCCCAAAGTCATTATCTCAATAATATACGAGTGCAAACAAAATCCGGAGGGAAAACACGTATGCATACGAAAATTTGTACTGACTTTTATAGTTATATTTTGGAAATCGGAGTTTCTATGTTATCAGAGTGAATTTTTTGCTGCATAACTCACTGCAAAATTTCGCGGATAAAAATGCTCAGTTTGGCTGACTTACATTAAATTTCCATATTTTTTTAATGGATCGCCAGTTGAATTTTGAAGTAGTTTGAGAGAAATTTGGCAGCACCAGAGGATTTCAGAGGTCCTGAATTTATTCGCTGATTAAAATCCGGCCTATAGGGGAATAGAAAAAATATTTTCAATCGTTTCGGAAGCCTCTAAATCTCCAGATTTAGGAAATTCCCTCAGGCATCCAATGCCGTTGGATTACTGATGGAGATAATTTTTTTTTCTGCTCAGAGCGATCTTATATTTTATTGGAAGCAATTTTGTTTCCTTTACAGAGATATTCCTTGGAATATACTCCAGATAATCGTTGACAAATAATTTATCTTCATCTGCATTGGCTGAAAAATAATAAAAATAAAAATTTCGGGAGGGGTCCCGAGAACTGCAATCGGTAAAGCCTAACGAAAATGAGGATAATATGGGGATAATATTATCCTCCGATTCCCTCAGATCCTATTTCCAACGGTAAAATTTATGTGATAACTCTAGCCCAGTCGGTACAGAGCTTGCGGATTTTTTTTTCACCCGGCGGTCGATAATATCACCCTCTCGATTATTTTTTAATTACTGAAATAATATTTCTTAATTTTTATAAAATAAAAATATCAAAAGTATTTCATTCAAAGAGTCTTTGAAATCAAATTTATTAGTGTTAGTAATTTTTTTATTAAAAATCTATTAAATGAGCTAATTAATTTTGTTTTCTTGTCTACCATCCCTTCCAACTAATTATCAATTTAAAAAATCCCCACTGGGCCCAAGTTGCCGCCCCCGAGACATCTGCAGACACCCAAAAATAATTTCTTTTCGTCATCATAATAAAATAAATATACTATTACGAATTACTGTCCGCAGATATCTCCACAAGTGAATAACTCACTGCGCTCTCACCGGGCGAGTGGAAAGGTCAGCGGGCGGTTGAGTGCTACCATCCCAGCACTCCTCATAGTCTCGTTCTTCGTGTTATAGACTTCTGTTACAGCCCCCATTATTCCCCACCGTCTTTCGTGTTCCGCCTGCTTTCGTTTCGCCCTATTTTGATTGACTTTCAATGTAGCAACCGCACAGGGCGACTTTTATTGTATCTCCGCTGATCCCGCATCGTTTGACTTGAATAAAACTTCTATTTCCATTTTTCGGATGTACGTCATCGAACGTACGCCCCCAACAAATTCGAAAAGCAATAATTTTACATTCATCATCAGCTGAAAATATTTTTCCTTCATTTAGTTGGACTCTTAATGAATTCATTCGATTATAGATATTTTTATTCACTCACGATCAAAGGAAAATATTTCACAATAAGTTTCGTTTGGTTTTTTCAATGATTCAATTTTTTTTTTTCACCTCCAAGTTCTAAAAGTCAGTGCAGTAGGCACTTTAGTCCCATAAAAATTTACCTTTTGTAATTGACCTTTTCAGTCACCGAGGAAACTCATTAAAAAGCTGATTAACGCTCCAACGTCAGTCCAAAGTACCTGACAATCGTTTTTCACTAAAGGACAATATATTGAATATACTCAACTTATTAGCCGCTAATTAGTGTCTCAGTACATGACGTTGCGATTTTACGGGAGACATTGAATCCCTTTAATTAAATCGAACCGGAGACAGCACCTGTTGCCTCAGTGATTTTTCCCTCTTTTATTGGCAACTTCTAGGGACTCGATTCTCAATGTATTGATGGCCCCCGTTTATCATAAATTCATTCAATTTTTTTTCTTCTCCGATACCCACGCGAAAAAAAATGTAATTATTATTTTTACGAGGGCTTATGAAAATTGATAAAATACACTATGACTGACAGCAATTGCACAGGAAATTTTCACTCTCTCTGAGTACAAGAAATTATTAGGAGTGTTAATAATTCACTGGGGGAAATTTAAATACAGAGCTCATGAATTTTGGGATTTCATTACGAAAAATTAACAACAAAATCATTTGACAACATCTGTTCAATTTCACTTTACATTTCAATTTCTCAAGTTCTATCTTCAATGAATACCTATATAGATTTATTGTGACGAGGTGGGCTATTATGTTTGAGGTAAATTGCCGTGGAATGATGTTGACATATTTTAAACGAGTGCTTCGCATCATCAAAGAGCTCCATTACTCAGTTTCAACTCAACCAAGCGGAGTAGCTCAGTGAGGAATGGTATGAGTACATCTCAGAGTTATCCAGCCAATATGAAGAAGTTATTTTCATCAATTGCACAAATTTCGTCGAGCCTAGTCCCCCTGAATTTTTTTTCCTGATTTTTATAATTTTCTCGTGTTTTTTTTTTAGTAAAAAAATGCCCAAAATTTGGACTTTTTCCTCCGCCCGTCAGTGAAAATATTTTCGATTCCTTTTTCGAAATAAAATCAGCACTCAAAGTGGAAGAAAATGGGAAAATATGTCGTTTAGCGATTCGCGACTTTTCCTTCGTCTCGCTCATTCGGTAAAAAAAAATTTATATGGATAATAATTGGCCGCAATATTTAACGCGAATTATTGAGTGCCCCCTCAAGTTGGAGTTGTAATTTTAGGGGGACTAAAGTCACGTTTAAAGTTCAAAACTAAAAAAAAAAATTACTTTAGCAGCCGAATCGGCGAAAAATGAGGAAGCATGCGCGCCTGTCGCCCTCGGGGGTCTCACGCTGAAGTATATAGGCCCGCGATGCTCTACCTCGCGCATCACATCGAATCTCAACAATGCTGTTGAAACCTGTGGTGAATTGCTTCACGTGAACAATAAAATAAAATCAACGCGGGAAGATTTAAAAGATAACTCATTAAAATTTTCTGAATCAGTTCCTCGCGCGAGCATTCCGTGTAAGAACCCCTGGTGCCCTCTCAATTTTTCACCCCCCCCCCCCATTTTGGTTTGAATTAAAAAAATTGTGGAGTGAAGTTTTTTGAAAACATCTCGAGATGCACTAAAGATGGCTGAATTTGTCTAGAATTAATTGTGAAGGAAAAATTATTCGGTGATATATTGGGTAATGTTGAGAATTTTGCCGTCTTTCGCTTCTCCGGAAGCCGAGATGTTTGAGAAAAAAAAAACCGATCTTCGAGGGAATTATTCACTGAATTGTCCTCTTTATTCATTGAAATACACAGAAGTTGTTGGCGACATGGGAATGTCGTTGGTAACAGTTATCTTTACGGTCATCCTTATCATCACAACAACTGTTGCGCGGGTCCTCCCGAAGAGAAGCTTGTCCGACAATCTTTCCGAATCCTACGACTACGAGGATTACTCGGGAAAAGAGGAGCGGTATCCAGTGAGTCTTTATGATTATTTTTATGAGTGATATTATCGCGAGTCATTGAGTGCATGTCCAAGCTCGATATTTTCGCCGACAGAACGAGAAATAGCCGATAATTTTCGGCGGAAGACGTACGTATTATCGAATGATTCAAGTCCGTTCCAGCGAACAATATTAAATTCTCCCCGCTATATAATTCCACAGACATTTCACTTGAACCGAATAAAATGCGATAGAATTGTGTGGCAGTAGCAGTAAACAACTTTACCGGGCAATCCCCGCCTCGGCAAACTCTGCATTTCCGTTCAACTGCTCTTCACATCTCCTCTCAATTATTCACAAGTTTACGTTCTCGCGCTATCTTACGGGCGCGACGATAGCGCGCACTTGAGAAATTGTTCGATTAATTATTGTTCACTCATTCATCTCGTCATCAAAGTTTCGTTGAAAAAATTACTGCGCAAGAGATCCCGAGTGGAAATTCAAATGCTTTTGAGAAGCGAATCAGTAACAACAGATCCTCATTGCAATTATTCCTGGGCTATTTTACTTCAATGTCAGATATTTGTCCCACAATATTAAATATTTTGCCACAAATTTAATGTTGGCATGTTTAAAATAAATATCAGAAGAAATAAAATAAACATTGACATAATTTGCTTCGCTAAATATTAATAATAAACTACATGCTCAAAAATTATAATTATTTCGTAGGAAAAAACTGTAGTTTCACCGGTAGAAATCCCGAGAGAGTGGATAATTTATTTATTAAATTTTCGCCTCTACTTCTACGTAGACCAAATGAGTTTCCCGTTACTCCCCCGGAACGTCTCAATTCGCACGTCTCACCTGACATTCAGTCCGAGACGTCTGGTCGTCGGCAGTCCTCCCCTATTACCTCTGGCTGATTGCATTTATTAGTGCGATATGCTCCCGGAATGATTCGATGAAACGATAATTGGCGGAATGGCGCTTACCACCGGCAATCCAATAATATTTTTATGGTCTAGTGGAAATCAGAGCGTAATATACTTCGGTCAGCAATACTCCCCCATCCAACGATATCCAATATAACGTATCCGTATAAATATATTTACCCGTAATATCCTAAAATGAATTCTTTTCAGAGCCTGGATCTTTCTCTGGCCAGTCTTCCTGTTATCACAGCAATTTCTCATATTTTCTCTGTTGTTATGTTAATAGGGGGCTACAACCCACGACACAAGCGTCTTTATCTTCGTAACGAGAGGCTCGCTTCGCGATTTTTTTTTCCCCCTTCGAAAACTTTGACGAGTGAAAATTAGAAATTTCATCTAAAAAATTGTTTAATTCGATTTTTCGTTCCCATAAACTCCCATTAAAATCCAAAATTAATTTTTCATTATTGATGATAATAATAGTTTAGGGAATGTCGATTTATGAGATGTTAGAAATTTCGCATTGACTCAATAAAAAAATTACTGCCCATCGCAGTTCGTAATAAAACCTCATTGTAAATAAAGCAATGACTTTTTTATGATTACTTGCAATCGCAGAGGGGCCTGTCGGGAAATCATGGAACTCGGAAGATCAATTCTACCGAACATTAAATAGACTCATGGCTATTTACCAACTGTTTTATTGGTGATGTAATAAATCCCGGGAATGGATTTCTGACCTCCTCCGCAAGACCGTTTTATCGGCGCTTAAATATTTTATTATTGCGTCTATATTATTTATTTATTAATTAACTCAGGCATTGATGATTGATCTGGTTATTTATTGGATTTCTTCAAGAATTAGTTAATAACAATTTTTCACTCGAAATAGTAAAGGAGATGCGGCTGGAAATCATTCCGGAAATCTCAACTGCAGTTGACAGAACGTCTTCGATAGATGCGATCATTATTTTTATCGTTCACTCATCGCCCCCATCGAACACCTACAATTATCCTCGTTTATCTCCCTCCCGAGCGGAAAACAAATCACTCGGAAGAATTAAATAGATCGATATACCGAGAGTTCTAAAATACGAATTGAACTGAAGAAAGTTTTTCGCCTGACGAAATGCGCGTCTGATGGGAATGACTTTTTCCACTTACTTCAGTACATCGTCATTTGACGTCATAGGGGCTTGTTTCATTTGTCCTGGGCGAAAAGTTTTGGGGAAATATGAGAGGTGATGTCATGAGGAGAGTGCAGATTAGATGATTAATGCGATGTCTAGAGTTATTAGAGGAGAAAAGCAAAAAGTGGTTTTGGAGAATTGATCGAGGGAATATTTAGTCATACTTTATCATCTGAAAACTAGAACTTCTATTCAATAATTCAGATCTCGTCTGATTTTATTTGAAAAGACGAAGGATAAACAAATTGACAAATTATTATTTTTTATTTTTTAATTATGAATGAACGAAATAGAAGCTAATGCTAAAAAAATTATTTTGAAAATGTCACTTGGAAGAAATCGAAGGGGAACGTGCGATGATTAATTAATTAATTAATGCATTGATTGATGAGAATTAGGATTAATGTTAATTGAAATAAACAATCGCACATTGTAATTTATTTCAGGTAGCATCAAAAAGAGCTGCTCTCCTTCTCGACAGGTTGATGGTGGCTCTTCAAAAAGCCGTTGATGAACAGGGAACAGGTGATTCGCGAGGGGGAAAAGAAATGCCGAGGACAAAGCCGAGGGTGGAAGCTCTGGTCGGATTACATGGCGTCGCGAGCCCTGGGGTATAATCTCATTAACAATTACTATGATTATAGATTGTTGTCCCAGATGTTTAAATCTATTGCGACCAAATCCCCCTAAAAACCGAGAATAAAACCCCCAATAATTTTTTATTCAAGAAATTTATCCTAAAAAAAATCAATAAAACTTGGGAGGACTTTCGAGAGCTCTTGTGAGAGATAACGAAGTTTCAAATGAAGTGAATTTTTTGGCGTAAAAAAATTGGAGACGTAAGAAGGCGTAATAAAACTCTAAAAATTTCTGGAGGTGCTTATGGCGTTATTTTGCACTCAGTATTTTTTTACGTTTCTGATTTGATCAATCAGGAATAGATTGGGATTTATTTTTACTGTACTATCTGGTGGCACGAAATTAATAAATTTTCAGATGGACCTGCAAAGACGAGGCCCATCAGCCAGTGGAAATGTGTACTGGCGCTGCTACTTCAACGCCGTCTCATGTTTCAAGAAGAAGTGATAGAATCAACTATAAATGCCAAACTAAGAATTATTTTCCTCATCATAATCGGCAGTCTCGTAAAAATCGAAGCAATTATGTAAGACGCGTTGTAAAATTCATTTTAAAAAATATTAATTCCAGGAGAAGCTCTAGTTCAACTGAAATAATTTCTCCCCACTCATGGAAACCTATGAATGTCGATTAGTATTATTTATATAGAGATAATATTTAATTCCATGGGGAGGACATTAATTTACATTTAGTATTAACCTGGATTTATTAATTTATATTGAGAAACAACAGAATTGTCAAGTGTCGTGATATCCATAAATGACTGACCCCTGTTAATATATGTATAATTGGTATATTCTTGAAGAAAAATATAAGCCCAATTATTTACTGCAATAAATATCATAACTTATAGTTTTAATTTATTCAGTATTTTTTTTAAGTGTATAATCTCCCAAAAGAAAAGATAAAAAATTCTCTATACGACAGAGAATGAATATAAAAATATGTGTAACGACTTATTTCACTGAGAAATTGTAAAAATTCTGTTCAACATAAAAAACAATCGAAATTGGAAAACTTTCTCATTCTAAACATTTGAAAAATAAAAATTTAACCAATAACTGAATGATTTTTCGCATCTAAAATAATGTCAGTCTCTTTAAAAAATTGATAAACGATAAATTTGGAAAATTAACGACAAATTTTTATGTAATATAAAGAAATTAAAACATTAAAGTATTATTCCGTAATTTATTGAGAGATTAATAATGAGAAACACTGGAAATGGGTCATAAACTTGGCATAAAATAACAAGTAAAAATAATTCAAGTTTCCTATCAAAGAAAAACCATTGTAATCCTTTCAATCCAAATTCCACTAACCTAAATCACTTGTTATGAATCCCCCCCTCTTTCCCTTATCGCGGATTTTTTTTTATCGTTCACAAGCATCAGATGTCGATCGTCGACACTCTTCGATAAGACAAGTGCAGTATCTTCGCATTTTGATGACGAAATACTTACACATGTCAATTAATCCATTACTTTTAATATCCAGTACTTTACGAAAATAATTCAATAAATTAATGACTATTCCGACAACTGTCGCATTGTTAATTTAAATTGGATTAAATCCTAATTAAATAAAAATTGCTCGTTAGAAAATTAGAATGATTGCCGATTAAATAAATTTGCGAATTTGTTTTTTTTTAAATCTTTTCGGAACTTTAAATTGTCCAGCTGTTGAACTTTAACAAGTTCACATTTGCAGAATTTTAATTGGCATTTCTTAACGTAATTAGCGTCTTTCCTGCGCTTGGATTTATCCCCGGCAACAACACGATATCTACATCATCCTCATCAGAGTATACTAATCAGCGAGCGTATAAGAACGTTAGTTCCCTTATCTCATAAGTCAGTATCGCTTGATTTCTGAAGGGGAAATCATTACCATGGCCGTACACCGCATTCCGTGCCCATTCAGTATTCTTCTCGTGTTGTGTTATGCATTTGCTGTGATTCAGGGGGGAATTGTCCGGAGAAATGCCGCTGAAAGTGCGCCACACACTTGCGGATACAGTGTAAGTACTGAATTTTTAATTTCCAATTGGTTTTTCGATTGAACAAAAAATTTCATTCTCTTAAAATATTTTTTACAAGAATTTTTGGACTTGTATTCTTAAAAAAAACGTAGGATAAACGTGGAATATTTGAGCAATAATTCTTGAGAAGTGTAGCTCGATTGAAATTTTAGAAATCTATTGATTCAATTAATTATTTTGTGCTGTGCAGAATTGTCCAAAAACTTATCCCGACAAATTGAACGTTCATCTTGTTCCGCATTCACATGATGACGTCGGCTGGTTGAAGACAGTGGATCAATATTTTTACGGATGTAAGAATTTTTTTTTAATTATTCCAAGACAAATTACGACATTCAGAATTTTCGATATTTCTTCAGTGAACCAAAAAATAAATTAATTTTGTAATTATTTCCAATTTGTTCGCTAAATAATTGGAGAATTACAATAATTTCCACCAGGATTATTTCAATAATAAATTATTTGGATTTAATTAATTTTCACACGCTATTTTTGGATTGTTTGAAGCCCGACAAGAAATTCAGCTAGCGAATGTTCAATCGATCATCGATACCGTCATCCAGGCACTCAGGAAAAACGCCGAAAGAAGGTATAAGTAACTGGTTATCGCCCCACTGATTATCTAAACACACTCGCTGAGTAATCACTACCGTCGATTGAGATATGACCAATTAATAGAATAATTTACGGCATTTCTGGTTTTCCATTTTAAAGATTTATCTACGTCGAGACGGCATATCTATGGAAATGGTGGAATCTTCAAGATTCTGAGGTCCAGAATGAAGTGAGGACCTTCATAAACGAAGGACGACTAGAAATTATCGGTGGCGCGTGGACCATGAATGACGAGGCCACTACCCATTATCAATCGATTATCGATCAATCTACTTGGGGATTCAGGTATAAAAAATTCCCCCGCGTTTTCGCAGAATGTCACAGCTCGATAATGAATTGTTGATAGAAATTTCCGGATACAAATATCTTTTTAAAATCCGCTTTCATTTGATTCTACTCAAATTTACAAGAATATTGTAATTAGGGATTCAACTAATTACGGAAAATATTGATTTCTCATTGACAGACGCCTAAACGACACTTTCGGCGAGTGCGCAAGACCCAAAATTGGTTGGCAGATCGACTCCTTCGGTCATTCGAGAGAGCAAGCATCCATTTTCGCTCAATTCGGATTCGATGCAATGTTCTTCGCTCGATTAGACTGGGAAGACAAGGCTCAGCGACTAAATGACAAAACAGCTGAATTTGTTTGGAAAGCCAGTCCAAATTTAGGTAGAACATTAATACTCCCTCAATCGGATTGAAATTTCCATTAAAATATCCCACAGCAACTAATTCTCAAAAGTAATTACAACCGAATATCATTAACTTTTTAATGGAAATTATACTCCGCCCTTGATTATCCAAAAGGACCTGTGTCTTCTTAATTCACTCAAAATATATATTGCCAGGTGAAAAAGTGAATTTATTCTCAGTGGCATTATATAATCATTATAGTGCACCAACTGGGTTCTGCTTCGACATACTCTGTCAAAACCGCTCGCTAGACAACCAATCTGAGAGTGGAAGTCAAAATACTGAGCACAGGGTATGAATGCTGATGACCTTGTGATTAGTAGTTACGCTTAAAGCCTAAAAAAAATTTCAATTTTCTAGATCAAAACCTTCTACGACTATCTCCTAACACAGGCATCGCATTACCAAACGAACAACATAATCCTGACAATGGGAGATGACTTCCACTACCAACAAGCTGAGACCTACTTCAGTAACATGGACAAGTTGATAAGGTATATAATTCCTCCGCAATTCCCTCTTGATTTCCCTCAAAGAGCAATGGTACTGAGAATATCTTCAAAATCCGCAGATACACAAATGAATTGTACCCGAAGGATGTCAACGTCTTCTACTCGACGCCCTCCTGCTACGCCAAATCCTTGAACGAAGCCAACAAAACCTGGCCAATAAAAACAGACGACTTCTTCCCATACAGTACCAACGAGCGCTCCTTCTGGACTGGCTACTACACCTCCCGTCCAACTCTGAAATACTTCGAACGGCTCGGGAACAACTTCCTTCAAGTATCCAAACAGCTTGCCGTGTTGTCCAATGAAAGCGACAGCGAAGACCTCCAGAACTTCCGTCAGATGATGGGAGTCATGCAGCATCACGACGCGATAACAGGAACAGAGAAGCAGCATGTCGCTGAAGACTACGCGAAGTCCCTGCACGAGGTGATAGTCCAAAGTGAGAACATCACCGCAAAGTCATTATCGCAATTGATGCAAGAAAAACTGGCAGGTCAGCAAGAAGACTTCAAAACCTGTCTGCTACTGAACATCAGTGCATGTGACGCTTCCGAGAACTCCACAGCTTTCATCCTGACCTTGTATAATCCTCAGAGCCACCTGTTGTCGACTTACGTTCGTCTTCCTGTTAAAGGAAAGAGCTACAGCATCAAAGATCACCTAGGAGCAGATGTTCCAAATCAATTGCTCCCGATTCCACTTCCAGTTTCAAAAATACCTGGCAGGAACAGTAGTGCATCTAGAGAACTTGTCTTCCGTGCAGTTGACCTACCTCCGCTCGGTTACCAGTCCTATCACATCATTGAGAGATCCGGAGAGAATGTGAGGGACGAGGTGACCCCCGCAGCTGAAGTTTCCTCAATGGGAAAATCCCACAACATTTCGGTTCATGAAAATGGGAATGTCGTCATCGAATGGAAAGAGGAAGACTTGAAGATCATCCAGTCGATGAACTATTACAACGGAGGGAAGAGGTATTTCTCCTCGGGGGCTTACCTCTTCCGACCGCAGAATTCAACTCTCTACACCTTCAGCTACAATGGATCCTTCACATTTTACAGCGGGGCTCTGGTAGAGGAGCTACATCTGATGATCAACGATTACGTGAGTGAGGTTGTCCGGGTTTATGATAAGGATGAGCATGTCGAGATTGAATGGATGGTTGGGCCCATTCCAGTGGACGATGATGTTCCTAAGGAAGTCGTTGTCAAGTACTCGAGTAATCTTGAGTCTAAGGGATGCTTTTACACGGATAGTAATGGAAGAGAGATGCTGAAGAGGGTTAGAAACTTCAGACCGACTTGGAATATGAGCATGCTTTGGGAGCCGGTTGCTTCCAATTACTATCCAGTGACAACGAAGATCTCGTTGCCGGATGAGGGAAGGAAGCTCAGACTCAGTGTGCTGAATGATAGAGCACAGGGCGGCAGTAGCATTAATGATGGCGAGCTGGAGTTGATGGTACACAGAAGACTACTTCGAGACGATCGTTTGGGAGTCGGCGAACCACTGAATGAGGAGGCTTTTGGGACGGGTGTTGTTGCGAGAGGAGTGCATCATCTAGTCGCAAGTAATCTGGAGAAACTTGATGCTGCTGTTGCGAGGGAGAAGGCCCTGGCAAGAGGGCTTGCGTTGAAACCTTGGATTTTCATCACTCCGGTGAAGAATCTGACGCTCGATGAGTGGAAACAGGATCATCATATGCAGGTAAAAGCTAAACGATCATTACAATTCCAAATGATTTCGTTGAGCGCAAAAATTTTAATTTCACTTGATGATTCTAGTTCAGAGGCTTGAACAAAAGTTTACCATCGAATGTTCAGATTCTGACTTTGGAACCATGGAAAGAGGGTCAGATTCTTCTGAGGTTGGAGCATATGTTTGAAATTGGAGAGGCGGAGAACCTTGCGAAGCCAGTTGAAATCAATCTTTTGGTATGTTTTTTATGTAATGATTTTTTTCCAGTCATCTCCTCCATCGTTTTCCATTATTTATACTCATTCACGTTCTTCTAGAGTCTCTTTGCAAATCTCATCATCAAAGAAGTTAGAGAGACGACCCTAGGAGCAAATCAATGGATTGAAGACATGCGTCGTCTCAAGTGGTCGATTGATTCAAATAAAGGTCATGAGGACTTGCAACAACCGAATAGAACTCTACCTGTCATCAATGGAACCATTGCTGTTCTTCTCCAACCTATGGAGATTCGCACCTTCATTATTTCGATTTAATAGTGAATCTGATTTTTGCAGGAATTTTCTGTAAGAATGAAATACATTGAGTGACGATATAAGATAACCCACCATTAAACTAGTTCTCAATTGTACTTTCATTCTCACATTATTGTAAATAAAATAAAAAATAATTGAAGTTCACACGAGTTTCACTGCAATTCCAAATCCATGTTATTCATAACCTTTCACTACACCTCTCTCCTAAATTGATTGACGATTGCTGATGGAAAATGACACATGGGCGCAAACATTGTTCACAATTACTCCCGAGGAAGATGGCTACCTCCGGGAAATTACAGACACAACAGTCATATCAGCGCCGGAGGAAACGCCACTCGTCTTGGATACCGAGAACATAGCGCATCGAGAAACCCTAATAAAGATAACCCGGGACTTTATTGATCCTCGAGAATTGGAGAAGACGGAATTCCAAGAGTCCGAATGCCAAACTTATATGAAAGGCGTTCCGAAAGTTGATTACGTGATTTCTCATCAGGATGAAGCGAGTCAAACACTTTATATTGGGAGAAATTGTCCGCCTCCTCCTGGGCAGACAACCAGGACTATTGTCAGTGAGTTGAAGATCTCAATTTTACACAGGCTTACACATTTCTAATGGATGCACATGGATAGCAATTTCCATAAAAATTTAAAAGATTTGATTCACTACTCCTCTTTAACTAGATGTCCTCAACAAGAAGACGCTGCCAAAACTCAAGAAGAGTCAGCTTGTCCAGACAATTATCGCAGTTCTGGAAGATCTCCCTCAGCACGAAATTTTGGAAGGTCTCGTGACCGAAATCACTGACGAAGAGCAGAATGATCCCGAATTGATGGTGAATGCAACCGATGATGAACTCCCAAAGATCGAGGGTTTAGATCTCGTGAGTTTCATCATGGATCGGACCATGTGGATAGCTAACACAGATCCTGAGGTCATCCCCGAGACCCACGACGTTGAAGTGCAAACAACCATTAAATATAATAATCGTATAAAAGGCTTCATGATTGACTTCGAGGGGCAGACGAGTATGACTTTAGAGCCGAGTAAATCGAACTCAAAACTTCTCGATGATTACCTGAAGGTCAAACGATTCGTTGAAGACTTGCTGGAAGAGTCTATCGATGTCGGAGTCTTCAACAGAATCTTCCTTGATGACCTTGTGGGCGAGATTATCGACAGGTGCACTGAATTCGTTCATCCGCCGTTAATGGATGAAGGCGTTCAGACTCTAGCGTCTGGTCGGCCGTTTGGAGCTAAAGACGATGAGGTCTTGAAGGCGCTGAGGCGATCGGTCATTTCTGATCCTGCAGAAACTGCGGCTATGATTCTGCCCATCGTGGATGGTATTTTAAATAGAGTTTCCGAAAATATCGCGGCCGATGCTAGGGCTGCGGCCAAGTTCGTTGTTGATAGAGTGATTCAGAAGACTTCTGCTATTGGAAAAAAATTGGACGACATTCAAAATATTTCCCATGGTAGGTTTTACAAATTGTGATGATAAAGATGAATCCCACTAATTTTTAATGATTCTCTAAGGTCCGCCAATCGATCAAGTGTTCACTCTGAGAAAGCGAAAATTATTGATGTCGATGCCGAAGAAAAAAGAGATGGAGGACGCGTCGACTCAGACAAATCTGGCAGGCGTCCCCCAGCTCCGTAAGTTCCAGGAGAACAAAGAAGTCGTGTGTTGCGTCTGTCCAACGCAATCCAAGTGTAACTGGTGCTTGGCTGGGGACGAAGAGCCTCCGAAGAAGGATACCAAGTTGCTCCGTACGCAGGACATCCTGTTAGCCTATAAGCCGTGTTACGTAGTAATGAATCCTGCGGAAGCTACTCCCGATATGAAGCGACCGTGCTCGCTCCAGGAATTCGCCGGTCAAATTGGATCTTCTATCGATACCGGAACATCAACTGAATCCTTGAGTTCTTACGAGCCGTGTCCCTGCATGGTTGATGCAGACGATAAGCCCGAAGTTACAGGTGAACATAACTCCTTAAAAGGTTCTAAAAGGAGGCTCTCAAAAGGGGCCGTCCTCACCTCGCATTTCTAGACCTTTCTTACGATTGTCAATGCTGTTCACAATTTTTTAAATAGTTTTATGAGCTTTCATATCGTAATAAAGCGACGTATTAATCTTCAGAATCAACAAGTGGTTGGTCCCGAGTGGTCGATACAGCTCTAATCGACGCTTGGGTATTCCCGGAGACTCCGAGCAAAGGGAGTAAATCCACAACCTCGACAAAACAATCCCAGAGCAACTGTAAATCCTCAAAGTCTCAAATTCCCATCCCCAAGACGACTATCGAAGCCCTGCAAGTCCTCAAGAGTACCTTCTGCAATCGAGAGACATGTCCAGGTGTCTCCAATGTCATTGAAGACCCGAAGCGCATGTCTTCAGAAATTCTTCCACAAACCTCTCGGAAAAATAAAAATCCCTATGTTTGCGTAAATTCCACTCCACCAGACAGTGGCGAGTGCATGTGTGATTTTTTTAACGATAAAATTCAGGATAAACTGAAGATCCTAACCATCGAAATGCAGATAAACTCCAAATGCTGTAAATAATGAGTAATAAATAGACCATTTAATTATGGCTGTATCTATTATTGTTCAATGTATGTTAAATACATTGACAAACATCACAAAAAAAAGATATAGCTAATTAATTATCGACTGCACATTGATTTTAATTTTCCTTTATAATTAGACACTTCTTATTATCATTATTGTAAATTTCCGCGACATTAAATGCAAA
Source organism: Psyttalia concolor (assembly GCA_030522845.1). Taxonomy (NCBI): domain Eukaryota; kingdom Metazoa; phylum Arthropoda; class Insecta; order Hymenoptera; family Braconidae; genus Psyttalia; species Psyttalia concolor. The sequence goes on along the minus strand of JAPYZM010000019.1, from coordinate 8,124 downwards.
TGTTGTGTCATTTATTCCAAATATGTTTCAAATTACCGCAATGTTCTATTATTTTTGTGATGCTGCTGAGAAGTAAAAAAAAACTATGACGTTAAAAAGAAAAGAAATTATTTGATGTCATTGAGCAGACAATTCCATATTTGGCATCAAGTCTTACAGATAAATGAAATTTTACGTATTCCTTGAAAAACACACCAGTCGATTTTATAAAAAAATCAGTCGACAGATATGAGTAGAATTGTTCATAAATACTTAAAAAAATAACTAGGCATCTGAATAGAGTTTACACGTACGCCTTTCTCGGACATTGTTTTTTTTTTTTTTTAGAATTTGTCTCTGATGAATATTAATATCATTCATCCAATTTGTGACACTCATTTGCACACCAATAACTATCTTTCTATTCTATTGAAACGGATAAATTTCCGAAAAATATTGATATATTTTATTTTCTGACTCCGCAGAAACTCATTTTGTACCATATTTGTCTGATTGTGATTAATGATATTGATCAATTCGATAATGAAAATTATTAATTTCCTATTTGTTTGAGATTCCTTGAATGAGCAGAACACTTTTGGAACCAAATTATTCCTATCATTTGTAAAAAAAACAAAAAAACAAAAACCTGCCCAAGAATACTAGATATTCTATGATCAATCATGAACTTCGTTACTCCAATTTCTGTTCACATTACCCTATTATAATAGTGCTATGAAATTACGCCTAGAGTATGGCAGATGGGGAGAAAAAAAATTTAAGAAGAATTGGGTCAACCCTGGGATATCAGCCAGAAAAATTGAGCGAATAAGCTGCAGAATTTCCCCAACTCTTTGCTGAAAAGCCTGTCGTTGTTTCAATAAAAAAAAAATATTAAAAAAAATTCCAGTCGAGGAATTTCTGTAGAAATCCAAAAGCTCAAAAATTTGCTAGATCCTCCCACGGAATAATTTTCCGCGTGATCGCGTCTCTCGCGCCTTCGAGGGGTGGCGCTGCTGGCGCTTTCGCTCCCGCCAATATCCCACGACCCGCTATAATTCTTCAGCGCTCCCCCTGCACTACAACGCCCCTTTACCATCAAAGCTTTTCATTCTCATCCTCAGTTTCGCTCTGCACCGGGGCCTTGCTAGCAACATTCAGCTGTTTCTCCTCATCTTTAGTAACCCCATTAATAACAGCTTGAGGATTAGAATTAAGATCGTTCCATGGTTGAATGCTGGCAGAGCCAAAGATCCAGAAGAGAGCAGTAGCCGAGAAGAAAACAATAGCTGAAATCCAGAACATTACTCGCCACTGGGGAACTCCACTCTGTTCATTAATAAGAGCACCAACAGCAGGTGGAATAATGAACCCTGGAAAACTTCCAATAGTATTCATTACACCATACAACGATCCAGCATAATTGGGCGCGAGATCTTGATGGTTCTGGAGACTAGTCTGACAGGCGGCGCCATTCAGAGTCAGAGCTCCAATGATCATGACAATTGCTACATTCCTGTCACAGGCGACGTAAGTCGTGATGAGGAGAGCCAGGCCAGGCCCTACGTGCGAGAATATCATGAAGAGTTTGCGGATCCAGACGAGTTTGATGATCTCCCTGCGCCGAAGAAAGTCGCCACCAGCAGCGAACACCACGCCAGCCCCTAGCCTCGCGATGTAGGGGAGTCCTGTGAGGAAGCCTCCGGACTTCATGTTGAAGCCAAGAACCTCGAGACTGTATTTGGGTCCGTTTGTCGAGACGAAGTAGATGCCCCACATGTTGGCGAAGTGAGCGTAGACGAGGACGATGAACGGAAGAGACGTTACCATATGCCGCAGGGGTAGGCTCACCTTCTGCTTGCTCACGGATGATCCGATCTTCTCTTTTATGTAGGTCTTCTCTTCCTGGGTTATCGTGGGGTGATCGTCCGGGGTGTCGTACGCCAGCCAGATCCAGAGGACGTAGAAGACGAGCATCAGACCACTCGTCGTATAGAATGCTGCTTTCCAACCGAAGGCGTCGATCACCGCGCCACAGAGGGAGAGGGTGACGAACGTACCAAAGGGTCCACCTGCAAAATTATTCGGGGTTAGGTGGAGGATCTTAAGATTTCAACTGCCCGAATGAATTTCCGGCTGTTGCTGTTATGGGTGATTTTAAGCTATTGATGAACGAATAAGTTATTTATATTCCAGTAGCCTTGATATGATTCTGAGTATTTTGAACTCGAGATGAGCGTGATAGATGTTTCACCTTGCATTGTCCACACAAACATTCCCTTCTCCTGCGGGGGAACCCATCTGGCAATCATTGCGTGCAAAGCTGGGTAGACAGCGCACTGAAAAATAAACGCAAATGTTTCGAGTTATATCACGTAATCTATAACGCAGGTCATCCAAGTCAACAATATGAGCGTCATTGGGCTCAATCTACTCGGTCCAATGCACTTGTGAAAGTGGAGCACATGAATTGCATTCGCTTCTGTCTCATTGATACCCAATTATTGGATTTGTGGTGTTCAAGGTAGCCAACACTTATTGATAAGTAGATCTATTGAATTCAAGTTGGACTGGCATTTTCTCAAAAGGTACAAGAAGATGTTAGATCTGGAGTTAAAATTTATTGAAGGATTGATGAAATTTACTCACTCCTGAGATTCCCATCAAAAATCGAAGAATCATAACGACAGACCAATGCAGGCCAGCGGCTAATGGTGTCAGCAGATTCAAAACTGCCGGGATCACTGTTGCCCATCTATAAATTGTTCGGGTGACGCAAGTGATAATTCAATAATTACCCGAAAACAAAACACTTCAAATATTATTTCATGAAGAATAAACACTTACGCAACAACTCTAGCACCGCCGAACTTCTCAGCTGCCATTCCTGCGGGCAAACTACCCAAGACAGGTCCCACGAAATAAGAGGCCAGGATAAAGCCCTGTATCCTCTCGTTCCATTCGTAGCGCTCGTCAATCTTTAATTTGTCAATTTTTTAATCAATTTGGAATCGATGAATTGTAAGTAAAGCAAGTAATACTCACGTCTGGTTTTTTGGGAACCGAAGTCCCATTTACTGGGCTCAAAAATTCGTCACAATACGGTACCTTCGGCGGCCCCCCCTTCACACTTTTTACCATTGCAATTATCGCAATTGATAGATTTGTGCGCATGAAGTACGAAAACATACAAGCGAGGAACATTAAAACACCCAGAATTGCCCTCCTCGGTATTTTCTGCCGCAGCCATTCTAGACCAGACGAATACCGTAATTAATATTCAATAAAGAGTGCGACGAAAGGTAACTTAACAATATTGCATTCCGCAATGAGATAATCTCATGATAATGAGTGGTTGACCCTGACGAGGGGAAAAATGCAATGATCGATGAGAATAATGCAATGATCAGTGATAATGCCCGAATAAATAAATTAATGGAGTTCCTAAAAAAGCAATAACAAGTGGGTAACTAATGAAACAATTAAAAAACATATCGTGCTGTATGTTTCATTCACAATTCCCCTCAATTCTAATATAAAATCATCCTGACTTGAACTTCCCACGCGTAAATAGCTTAATAAAATACTCCCTCAGTGCCACCAGATGAATGGATCCACCCAGCGAATTCCGATGTATTCCATTGAATTACTCACCCCCTCCACCAGTTGGAGAGGATAAAATCGGAGTTATTTTTTTTTTTTACAATCCCCTCAATGAGAGTAAATTGAGTGACACCCAATTTCAATCAGTGTTGTATTCCACTTCTCTCAATCCCCAGTGAATTATTCCTAGCAATAAAACCGGACGATGGATATTTGTTCTCAACTGACATTATCATACGCCAGTATTTCCGTCTCGTGAGAGCGCAAGGCGAAAAATATTCTCAACAATTGCGTGAATTTGCAAACTAATTATAAAAGTTTAACATATTGCAGTCATTTGACTTTTCAATCCGCGGATCGTAAGAAATTTTAATAACTATCGTTACTAAAAAAAACTTTGATTAAGAATTCCTTGACAAAAAAATGTCTCGATAAAGTTAAAAATTACATTATAAATAAATCTGCAAAATATTTTCCACAGAATATTTTTTAATTAAAAAAACGCGTCAATAAAATTCCGGATTATCCAGTAGAGTCTTCCGGAGACTTATAAAATTGTTTATAAAATACCTAGTTTTTTCTACAAAATTTTGTCGTCCGTAGCATTCGATTAAATGCCCGACTGGCAGTTATACCCGCCGAGGTATTGAATTTCCCGGCAACAAGGCCAGCGCGGAAAGCGGATATTTTAATCGATCGAGAAGTGGCCGAAGATCCTGAAGTTATTTCGCATCGAATCAGATTACTCCTTATCACTTTCCATCGGATAATCCGAGCCCCGAGGATGTCGAATGTGGCACGAATTGATAATGACCGTAGTAAAAATATCCAGAACCCCACAATCGACAATTATCATTCAATCAATGCGGGTATTACGTAATTCCAAGGTGTTTTCTCGATGAGATGTTGGTTACGGCATTTATAATGCACATAATCATTCCGCACAGAATATATAATTCTTTTTTTGACTTTACTCTTTCGAGTCGTTAGAGGCCAGTGTCAACTTTGATAAATAAATCGGAACTCAACGTAAAATATCATTACCATAACGATAATAATTAACGAAGCAGGAATATTAAGAAATCCAAGATTTTTATCAGCTGAACAAAAGATAGTAAAATAAATGAGATTTTAAGCGCAGGAAAATCCTCTCTCTAATAGTTCTGGACATTAATCTCTCGTTTGTGGATAATATCCAATTTCTTTTCTGTCGGCCACTTTCAGTTCCACACAAATTCTAAAGAAAAAAAAATTCAAGCGACTACCCGTCGAACATTGGATGTCCCTCGGTGAATAAATAGACAATAACTAAATAACTTTAATTATCGCTTAGTGCAGCTGATAAAGTTAAACGTGAGAGGGGTATCTAATTACTATATTCCAGGAAAACATTTATCCGTCTAATTCTCCGGAAAATTCCACTGGATTTCTTACAACTTATCTGTTGAGATATTTTTAATACAAATTCTTCGATAAAAATTTCCAGTTCTTGAAATTAATAAGAAAATTCTGCCGAGTAATTGCTATAGACAATTAAGAGCTTGTCTATAAAATAGTTTGCATTTCCAAAAAAAAAAAAACCTCACGCAAGGGCGGAATTTTCACGGGAAGGCCAAAAAAAAGGAACAGCACGTCCACCGACTTCAGTAATCCCGCGGTTCGCAGGTAAAAATCACTAGAAAATTACTCGCGATTATTTCCAAGTGGATCAATTCATCCCTGAGCATGGGAAATAAATCATTGAATAGGATAAATCAGTCTGGGAAGAATGAAAAGCCATTATTCACGATTGGCGTTCCATCCTGTCGCCGCAGCCCTCGCCCAATGGCCTCATTGAGCTCGTGACCCGGGTCATTCGCACGTGTCTCGGAGGGCAAGAACCGGAATACTCACCATTGAGAGCAATTGGGCCTCTGAGGAGGCAGTCGTAGAACGCCATTTCGTCACTTTTTGTATAATTTCACTCAAACAACAGTCATCAAACAGTGGATGGACTAGGGTCTTAGGTCAGTTCCCGCCCGATACGGGCGACGGTTTCGAGTCAACTGACGCTTCAATCAGTACGTGATAGCGAGAAGCTCTCGTTCACTCGTAGCCTGCGACATTCCCCGCATTGGGCTGATCACCAAATAGCTTGGCAGGCGGGCCTCACCCACCCCTCTAATTCCCTGTCTTTCTCACTTTGTTTTTTTTTTAATCCAATTTTTTCTCCTCCAACTGGACGACTTCGCTCGACTCGTGACGCTTCTGACCTCTTCAATATGAAAAATAAATAAAACATTCTTCAAAGACTGGACTAAATTTGAATTTCTATATTTACGGAGCGAGTGGGACTGTTGCATAATGTCTACGTCACATCTCGAGACGAATACATTCATAAGCAATAGATACAAACGTTTTTTATGCCATTTCCTCGTCGGCAATTCAAGATTCATTTATTATTCTAAGACTGTTCATGGCCGGGAAAAGAATGTCAAGGGCATGGGGACGTTGTCTTTACGCGAGTGAAATATCGGATAACGTCGGGAATTATACTAGTGAGGCTTAAGGATCAAGAGATCAAGAGAAATTATGGAATTGTATTTTCTATGATTAGTCATTTGTATTTTATATTGAACTTATTAGGTCAGAGAATGTCCGATTAAATTCCTACGGAAAGACTCACCAATTTCCATTAAAAAAATTGGGTATTTCCTGGAAATTCTGACAAATAATATTCGGGGGAGGAAGTCCCAAATAAATTTGCAATTTTGGAGATGATGAAATCCCCGTCTACGGAAATTATTCAGTCGATAGAAATTTTAAAAAATTATTCTCGGTATTAATTCCCATTGGATAATTAAAATAACAAACAGTATGATAATTAAACGGGTATTTTAATACTGCGACTTGCAATTATATCCCAAAATACTCGTACACGTTGTCAAGCTAACCTCAAATAGACTGCTTGCTAACTCATTTTGAATGAGCGTAAATTGATCGGCTGGAAGTGGGGAAAAAAATACGCCAATTTATGGTAACCTAAGAACCGTCGACATTGATTCAACAATTGGATTATTTAAAATTCGCACCTGAGCCCGCTTTTTTACCCTCCCACTACAACCTTCTAGAGATTGCGAGAGAAACTATCCGGTAAAGGTTGCGTGAATAATCTCCCGGAATAATTGAATGGAAATTAATTCCCCGAGAAATCCTGAATTTTTTTCGCGTTTCCGAGGACTTCTGATGTAATAATTTATTCAAAACTTACGATTTTTAACTTATTGACGCTGTATCCCTGGGGTGTAATTTTACGCGTTTTCACATACATAAAACTTATTTTTTTGCTCCCGTTAGAGAGCGTGCGATACAACGAATTGTGTGGAGATTTGAGAACGCAAACGCGGCGTTGTTTAAACTGAATTATCCATATAAGTAAACACACCTGAAAAAATTTCTAAAATACACCGGAAACAATTTTTAAGCTGCTGAATTCACAAATAGCTTACTTGTGAATATGTAATAATAATAATAATGGATAATTGTAAAATTTTTATTTGATTACTTGATCAAGGCTAATTGGATCGATACACGTCCACGTATTCTGGTGTATTGATCCAATTATTGTTGCTCAACTGGAGAAATAAAATTCTTATAATCATTCATTATTATTATTACATACCCACAAATAGGTTATTTGTTAATAGAGCAGCTTAAAAATTGTTTCAGATGTATTTAAAAAATTATTTTACTTAGCTGAAAAATTCAATTTAAACAACGCCGCGTTTGCGTTCTCAAATCTACACACAATTTGTTGTATCGCACGCTCTCTAACGGGAGTAAAAAAAAGTTTTATAAGACGACTGTCTCTGATAAATTTTCAAAATTTGACTCTTTCCAACGCAATTAATTTCACGCTGATCGGTCCATTAGTTCCCGAGATATAAGTGATTAATCCCACCTAGTGACTTTGATTAATCGCTTATATCTCGGGAACTAATGGGCCGATCGACGTGAAATTAATTGCGTTCGAAAAATCTCGAGGAGCTGAACCGGATTCTCCACTTTTTACAAAATTTGACTTTTCGTAAAAAGTGCAGAATCCGGTTCAGCTCCTCGAGATCTTTCGAACGCAATTAATTTTACGTTGATCGGCCAATTAGTTTCCGAGATATAAGCGATTAATCAAATCTAGTGACTTTGATTAATCGCCGATATCTCGGGAACTAATGGGCCGATCAACGTAAAATTAATTGCGTTCGCAAGATCTCGAGGAGCTGAACCAGGTTCCGCACTTTTTGGCAAACGTCAAATTTTGAGAAATATGAAAAGGCTATAGCCTTTCCATTTTTCCCAAAATTTGACTTTTGCCAAAAAGTGCGGAATCTGGTTCAGCTCCTCCAGATCTTTCGAACGCAATTAATTTCATGTTGATCGGCCCATTAGTTCCCGAGATATAAGCGATTAATCAAAGTCACTAGATGTGATTAATCGCGTTTATCTCGGGAACTAATGGGCCGATCAACGTAAAATTAATTGCGTTCGAAAGATCTCGAGGAGCTG